>JZKD02S1490500.1:1217754-1228088 GCA_000966675.3 Picea glauca | reverse complement strand
TGATTAACTCAGTGAGCGGCACAGGGATTCTGATCTTTTGAATTTCATGCTTGAAATTAAAGGAAGATGCAAGCTTAGGAATTTCTCTAATCTTAGGAGCATGATTTTGAATAATAGGGGAGAGAGGTTGGGCCTTCTTACCTCTGCGGCTATCTGCTATCTCTTCAGCAGGCTTCTCTGCCCTAGTGGATGACTCGGGAACTTCAGGTGCTGCTGCCTTCTTGTCGGATCTCAGGTTATACCTGCCTCGACCACCGCCAGCTTTGTCTCCCTTTCTCAATTCATTTAGCTAACCGTTCATGAGGGATTCCTCATATGCTGACTTAGTTAGGTGGGGGAAAGGAGGAGTGACTTCTACAGAGTGGATTTTAGGCTCAGGCTGCTCTGTTTCTCTTTCCTCTTCATCAGCTACAAAGTTGTTCTGGAAGGGAGCCTGAATTCTTTGGTCATCTTTGTCTCTTTCCTTCTCTTTGGGCATAGTTGGAGGAGCAAAATTGTTTGGTCTCCTGAAACCTCCTTTATTTTCGGTGTTCTAAGGGCCCTTATACATCTGCCTCCTTTCCACCTTCAATCTCTCCACCTCCTCTTTAAGAAATTTCATTACTTGGGCCAACTCATTTACTTGAGGATGGGACAATGATGGGCCAGAGATGGTGGAGTCAGAAGTCGAGGCTTCTGATTTTCCTTTTCTTCTGTCTGTGTCGGCCTTGTTCCTCAGTCTGTCAGCAGCTAACATGTTGGATTCCACCTCTATAGCTGCATCTTTCATATGAGTTAAAGAGGTGGCTCTTCTTTCTCTTAATACAAGACAGAAGTCGGGGTCAAATGCACTAGCATATGAAATTTGAGCAGATGCTTCTGAAGGCTTTATTTCTGCAGGAATCTTGTTATACATCTTATTGAATCTTTTGGAAAAGTCAGAGACTGACTCTCCTTCCTGCTTCTTCAGGGACCCAAACTCAGTCATGTAATAAATGTAATCTTTCCTATCTCCCCACTGCCTCAAGAAAACATTATCCAGGGCTTCAATACCAGCAATAGATCTAGGGGCCAGTCCCCTGAACCACTTCCTAACTTCACCATCCAAGCTCTGGACAAAGACTCTCATCCAGACATCTTCATTCTCAATATTCAAGTTATCTGCATAACTGTAAAAAGTAGCCAAGTGCTCTTCTGCATTTATGTCTCCCTCCCCAGTGAACTTGGGAATATACTTCAAGTAGTCTCTAGCAGGGAGAGGGTTCATAGGATGAGGCAGGACCAAAGGAGCATATCTAGCAGCGACTATGGCATCCATTCTGTTCTGTGGGGGATTAGCACCAGCCATAGGGACGTTGAGTGGAGGAGAACTCGGAGGGGATGGAGTGTGAACAGGTGAGGCAGGAAAAGGGGTCCTCACAGGAGAGGACGGGGAAAACATAGAGAAGTCTAAAGGACTCGAATGTGCAGGTGCTTTTCTCTGTATAGTAGCAGTAATCAAAGGAGGAGTAGTGAAACCTCCTGAGGGGGGAGTGACAAGGATATATCCCGCTGATACTAGACCAGGAGGAGAAAACTCAGCAGGAACATTCCCGAAGTTCAGAAAACGGGAAACCTCAGAGGAAGTACGACTAGGAAGCTGAAAATCAGAAAATGGAGTTTTCACAGAAGGGGATGGCGTATTACCTTTTTCAGCGACTGAAACTTCTTTTGCAGAGCTCTTTCCCTTTCTGCGCACTACTTCCAAGTCTTCTTCTGGTGTGGCTAGAGGCAAGTGTGGATTAGACCTTGTGTGTCTACCTCTCGAAGCCACAGTTGATAGAACAGGTTCTCCCCAGCGGAGTCGTCACAGTGGAGTCGCCAGGTGCACAGTAGCAATCTTCAAGTTCTGATATCTGATGCACCTTCAGAAATCAATTGATCTTTGTCGTTCAATCCCAGGGAAAGTATTCAACTTCATCCCCGGCAGCGGCGCCAAAAATGTTGGCGTTCGGAGGTCACTCCTGGATTGCTATCAGGAGCAGAGCCCGACGCCCATCAGTTTATTGTCACGATTTATTTAAAGGGTGATCAAATGGAGGGAAACTCAGAACAGCATTGTATCAGCTCAGAAACCAGACCAGGCATACATGAATGAGTGAGGTCTTGATAAACTCCAAACAGTGAGTCGTAGTAAAAGGGTGAGTAGGTGGAAGACTTACACGAGAAGGGTGCAAAGGTCTATCACAGACATCCGGTTTGTAACAGACTGAAGAAGAAATGCATTCGAACACAAAATCCTTTTACATTCAAACACAAATACCAGAGATCACAACAATGCCACAACAAATCCTTTATCGCAACAAGATTGTTAAGTCCACGTGAATCCTTCAACTGTGAACCCTCCAGCAAAAGATGAAACAAAGATGGAAAAGAGATAATTGTTTGTTATAAACCAGGAAGTCTCAAACACAGAGGCATAACCAGGAAACCAGAATATTTGCTGAAACTTTACAGTCGGGAGCTTAGCTCTACCATCGATAGATACCAAAATGGCAAAAATGCCTACATATACTTAAAACAACAACAGCAGCAGAACCAAGAAAATGCATTGAAAGCTTTGCGTCTGCATGGCTTCTGACACTCTGCAGCCGCAATCTTTGAATAATCGCGCAACTTGTGGCAGACGCGATAGATTTTCTGACAGTTATATCGGCGGATCGGCGTGCCTTTAATTCATTGCAGGACGTCCCATTATGGCGGAGACGATGTCTAACCACCCTCAACCGTCTCAATAATTGTTTCTTGGGATTGAGAACGGCCAGGCCAACTCAGCATCTCGGGATAGAGAAGACTTCTCGCGCTGCCACCTGGAACAACTGAATAGCTTGAGGGACAGGCATGGAGGCCAGCGTGGAGGACATGGCACACGGTAAGAGTGATGGCGAGAAGTGAGGAGGGTGACAGAGGATGATTCATGGCATAAGACACCAGGTGGAGGAGGAAGACGGGAACTAACGAACTCGCCTTCGGGTGAGGGGATGACGTGGAAAGGAGCTAGACGCGTGGCGAGTAATGAGTGGATGGTGAGAAGAAGGTAAGGCCACGCGGACCAAAGAGGAGGGGCGAATAGATGACACACGGCAGCAGGGGAAAGGCGGAAGGAAGGATGAAATGACGGGAGGTGGGCCCACACTGGTTAAGCACAGGGCAGCTGAGAAGGGCGGGGTTGCACGAGCGTCGTTGATCTGGGTGCGTCGATCGTGGCCATCGGGAAGCTGCATATGCGATTCCGGACCCCCCCCCTCCGCTTAAAGGTAGAAAGGCGGGGGGGGGGTCTGGAATGTTCTTCATCATCATTGATTCGGGCGCGCTAATCTGAACCGTCGGAGAGTTGCGCCCACAATTCCGGACCCCCCCATCGCGCTTAAAGGTAGAAAGGAAAGGGGGGTCTGGAATCCAACGCACGCCGTTGATCCGGGCGCGCGATTCTTGACCGTTCAAACTTGATTCTTGTTTAATCATAGGCGCATTCGCACCAAAACTTAGGACAGGTGGGTTTTTAACCCCTTCTTTTGCTATCTAGTCCCCTCTACAGGAAATATCACTAACAGTTGGATTAGGGGATGTTACATGAATTGTAATGGGTTATTTGTATTGAGATTTAGTTTTTTTTATTTTGAGAACAAGGTTTGAAATGTTGAAAACTTTGGGTGCATGCTTGGTGGTACCCGCCACCCTCACGATCATTGTATTTTGAAAAATGGGTGCATGATAGATTAAACCTGACGCTCGATTTGTTGTGTTAATGCTTTGGCAAGAAAGCATGAATCATTAAGTTTTAAAAATGGGCAAAGGAGGAAATATACTTCAAACAATTAATCAAGAAATTGAACTACTACAACAAGACCTTGATGATGCTTTACAAGAAATATACAGGTTAGAAACAAAATCATTCCATAATTGGCAAAGTTTCAAAATTTAGGGCACGAGATAATGAACTTCGTTATGAATTTGTTTGTTTTGTTGTAGAACACATTGACACATTAGAAGAAAAATTGGCATCACTAGATAAATTTGTGGATGTTGTTTTCAAAATTGAAAATCAAAAGGATAAATTGATAGAATCATTACAGCAAGAATTATTAGCAAAGGAAATTGTTTTGTTAGCCCTCTAAAATGAAGTAAAACAACTAAAACAAGAGAAAATAAAGTGTGATGCAATATGTGATACGAATGACCTGATTAATAGTTCTTGTGATTTGGTTGATGATAATAATGTTGATGTACATATGTCTCTCTCTTGTTCTGAGACTCAAAATGATGATCCTGATGATATTTCTAAAGATGAATATCTTACCAAAGGTGATGTACTAGGTTTCTTTGAAAAGTACACAAAAGGTATTGGTTCAAAACTTTTGAATAAAATGGGTTATGATGGAAAAGCTTTAGTAAAGAATGTTCAAGGCATTCAAAATCCCATACAAGTATATGTAAGACCAAGAAATGAAGGCCTTGGATATGAAGGTCAAATAACCAATACAACTATAAAAATTTTGAAGCATATACATTAAAAACATGTGTATCATTTACAAGTAGGAACAAAAGCAAAGAACTGGGAGTAGAAGCCACAACAAAGGATTAAGAATGTTGCAGTCAATGTGGCAGAATAGGGCATGCAAAGGAAAAATATTGGAACTTACATCCCTAAAGTGTTTGTGGCCTTACAAATCATGATCATCATAAGTGTTGGAATTGAGAAATTTCAAAGCCTCACATAAGGTCCAATGTGGTTGGATAGATGTCCTTGATTGGCAGTGTTATCCTTTGAGATGTTCTATGCTTTTGATGGAACGACGTTGAGGCACCCCATGGGCCAAGACTCAATATGAGTCTTAAGGCCAAATTTACAGTAAAATAATTGTGCAATGTTTGGGAATTTTTTCCCTCTCTCTCCCTTAAAACTAAAGGACCTCAAAAAAATCTCAGTTCAAGTGACAAATTCTTTCAACTATCATAGGTATTTTTCCATGCGTGTTTCAAATAGTCAAACTTAAAAGGGAGATGAAATTTTGAATCAAAGGAAAGAACAAAATAAACATATAGGGCACTACAAAGAGTGATTCATGTAGTCTATGTGAAATGAATAACGTGATGAGAAATGAAGAATTAAGTATCTCTAACATATGTAAAAAGATCAATAAACATACACATCAAACAATTAAAACATTCATACACTCAAATTCAAGGACGTATCCTCAACATATTATTCAAATGCACAAAGAACCAATGAGAAATAGTCATTCATTAAGAGGAAATCACTTCTACATCAGGATTATGTATCATGCAGTAACACTGAACATAAGGTATAATCTATTGTCTGAGCTTTTATAAATGGTAGGAGATTCTTTGCAAGAACAAAAAAATTGTAGGAAGGAGTTACATACTTAAACTTAAACATAGGGGATGCATCTTTGTTGCCTATTGCATTTATCAATTGATTGTGCTCAAAGTATATAGTTAAATTGGGGAATTGTAGTTGATATTGTCGACCTACTGAAGGAGTACCAAGATGTGTTTGCCTGAGACTATAAATATTTAAAATGGATTTTACAAGAAATGGGGGAGATGAAAATCGACCTCGTATAGGGAGAAAAAACAATTAAAAAATGGCCTTATAAACTAGCATATAAATACAAGTCGATCATGTAGAAATAAATCGACGAAATGTTAGCAATAGGAATTATATACTCGATCGAAAAATCAGAATGGGAAATCCTCGTGGTGGTCCATCCAACAAAGAATGAACCTAAAAATTTAAGAATCTGTGTCGACGTCAGAGGACTCAATAAAATAACACCAATAGATTCGTTCCCCACTCCATTTGCAGATGAAATAATCAATGAAGTCATGGGACATGAATGCTACTTCTTTATAGACGATTTCTCAGGATACAACCAAGTATCCATAGCCTAATAAGACCAACCAAAGACAACATTTGTATCTGAATTTGGATCTTTTTCCTATAGGGTAATTCCATTTGGGATAAAGAATGCCCCTACAGTGTTTTCAAGGACAGTGGTGAAGTCCTTTCAAGAATACATTTACAAGATGATGGTTGTCTATTTCAATGATTGGACCTTATACAACTTATTTAAAAACCACATACAATGGCTTATATTAATGCTTGAAAGATGCAGGAAAATTTAATTGTCCCTAAATATTAAGAAATGTATCTTCACCACCCCAATTGGAATCCTCTTAGGACATGTTGTATGCAAGGATTGTGTGAAGGTAGATATGGAAAAAATTAAAATCATCCTCGACTTAAAACCACTTGTCAATCAAAAGCAAATAAAATCTGCCTTGGTCATACTGGGTATTATGGGAAGTTCATTCACCATTATTCAGACATTATTTTTCCAATGGACAAGTTACATCGGAAAGAAGTCAAATTCAGATGGAGCCAAGAATATCAAGATTCATTTTAATTCTTAAATAAAAAAATTGGTCGAATCCCCCATACTAAAATTCCCCAACTTGTCAAGAAGATTTTATGTACATGTCGATGCATAAAATGTTGTTGTAGGATCAATTCTTGCACAACCATATGACAATGCAATCGACCATCCTAATTATTATGCCAATAGGAAGCTAAATAAAGTAGAAAGAAATTATTCGACTATAGAAAGAGAAGCCATGTCGATGATTTTTTCATTGCATAAATTCTAACATTTTTTACTCATGAACTCGTTTATGTTTTTTAAAAATCACCAGGCCCTAAAGTATCTAGATAAAAAACTTGTGCATCAGGGGAAAATCTGTCATTGGTTATTGATATTTCAATAATTTGAATTCAATGTAATAGTCTGACCGGGAAAAAAGAACATTCAACCCGACCACCTTCCCTGACTAGAAATGGGGGAGGATCTGACTGGCATAGAAGATGACTTACCGGATGCACATTTGTTCTGCATTGAAGCAACCCCAAAATATCTTGAAGAAATAACAATTTTTTTAGAATAGGGGAAAGCACCTGAAGATCTCCTTGCAAATAAAAATAAGGTTCTATCTCTAAAGGAAGCTACATTCACTATAATGAATGGATATCTATATAAAATGGGACCCGATGACGCCTTGAGGAGATGTTCTTTAGAACATGAACGAGAAACCATGATCAATGAAGCACATGCGGGACCGGATGGAGGGCACTTCCAGGAAGACACAACAACAAGAAAAATACTTCAGGAAGGTCTTTAGTGGCTCAACCTACACAAAGGTTCTCAAGAACAAGTGAAATAATGAAACAACTACAAAAGAATGGGTTGGCCCCTATGGAAAAACGAAATTCCCTTGCATTCAATAAATTCTAGCTTACCATTTGAAATTTGACTTTGTCGGACCCTTTCCCCAAAGAGAAAAAACAACAGTTGCAAAGTACATTATTACTACATTCAAGTATGTAACAAAGTGGGAAGAATTAGAGTTAGTAAATTCATGTACCAAAGAAGTTGCAACAAAATTCATTTATGAGAATATAATAACAATATTTGGATGTCTAGTAACATTAATCAGTGATCAAAGGACGCACTTCATAAATGAGACAATCCAATTCCTTCTTAAGAATTTTCTCATAGACCATAGAAGAACAACTACATACCATCCTCAAGTAAATGGTGTTTTTGAATTGTTCAATAAGACATTACAAAAGGGACTTACCAAAATCTATGGAATCGACAAGTATGACTGGGATGATAAAGTTCCTGCATTTCTATGGGAATATAGGTCCGCATATAAGAGATCACCTAGCCAGACCCATTTTAAATTGGTCTACGGACAAAAAGTTGTGATCTCACGCCATTTCTGAGCCAACTAAGACAGGGTGCCATCTGTTGCCAAATTCAACCAAGGAAGAAGTTTGGATGATAGACTCTACCAGTTGAACAAACTTGAAGAAGTAAGGTTGATATCAATACACCGTTAGGAAGTCCAAAAGAAACAACAAAAGGCATTGCATGATCAACATTTAAAGAAAAATGAAATAAATAATGGATATTTGGTCTTGTTATATAACAGTCAATTTAAAGGTAAACCTATAAAATTAGAAATAACATGGCTAGGACCGTAGATTATAGAAGATATCCTAACGATGGGGGTTGTACAATTACAAACTTTGTTGGGACATCCATTTAAAAAATTAATTAATGGAGCACATATAAATAAATACAACACATAACAATAAGGATCCATGTTGGAAAAAGATTCAGTAAAATGATGCCAATAGGGACTGACCAGAACTAAAAGATCATATGTCATAGTTTGGTCGAAGTCGAAAAAATGTAAATTAACAACTTTCTTATTAATTAAAATATTTTTATACTAATAAATTAAAATTCAGTTGTAAGAATTCAAGAAGGAAAAACTGTTATAGGAAAATCAAGTATTAAAGAAGTCCCATTCAACATAGTTTTTGGGAAAAGAATTGACAAAGAGAAGAATGGAGAGAAACTTGTAAGAATTGACAAAGGGTTATGAGAAAATCTTCAATTCCCCAACGTGTCGACCCTAACAATGGGAAACTACTTTTCCTTTTATCATTCTCGCCCATGTTCTCAAACTGCTTCTTGAAATCTTTTACCACTTCTTGAAATGATTTATTGCTTCTTGATTCTTGAGTGGTTTCCCCCTTGTAAGATTTGATTTGTCATCACCAGGTAAAAATATGTTATGGAGAAAGATCGTGGGGTCTCTGGAAACTAGCCAACCAAAATATTCATCATGCATGGTTCCTAAATAGATCTATGTAATCATTTTCCTCTACTGCAAGGTTTTGAAATCTCAAATGCATAGATCGCATGACTCAGTAGTCGTCGGATCAGTTTCAGGGAGTAATCGTAGTCGTCAATTGGAGGCACACCCATCAGAGCTATCGGGGTTTGAAAAAAGTGTAACATAGAAACTATTAGATATGTCTTCGGCAAGAGATCATGACCACTGATCGGAGGATCGTCTATCATAGTGCTCAAGATTTGAGCCTAAACAAAGACGTTGATGAAATAACTCTGACGACCGTTGATTTGGATTTGCAGGTAAGATCGGATCTGGTTCGCCCATCGGGGTGTCCATTCAGAGTAGTCAGGGTCTGGGTTGTAAATGTGACTCCGAAGAGGGGAATCTGAAAATGCATCTCAATCGTCGATCTGGCAGTGGGCGCACAATAAAATCTAAGTCGTTGATATGGCCATGGTCCAAAATAAAAATTTGGCTAAGGCAAATATCTACAAGTTGACACCATCCTGGATGCATGGCGACATTTCACTGGCCCATGTTGGCGCTGACATGGAAGGTGAACATGACACATTTCACCCATTTTTGGTGTGTTGACCCGTGCATGTGATGGGTTTCACTTGTCCACATGGCACTCATTGATTGGCCTGTGCAATGCTTTTCTAGCAAGCATGACATGACACTTGGTCGAGATGCTTCAATGCATGTGGATGGATATAGACGTGTCACCTAGATTTGATATGGTTTTGGGGTGCCTTTGGTGGATTCCATGTATCCACGTGGAATTCATTGGTTGGATCTAACAATACTTCATTGGCATGCTAAGATGACCCTCAATCGAGAGGCTTTAACACTCGAGATCAAATTTGGACCATTGGGGCATGATTGATGACACCATGAGATCTGGGCCATTGATCTATCTCCTCTAAAAGAGGTCTAAAAGTGAATCTCCTCTGGGTTGTCAGAGTTCCCTCATCAGAGGTCCTTCGAAGGTGCCCATTCAAAGTGGTCAGGGTTGGGTCGTTAGGGGAACTCCAACAACCATTGATTCAGAATGTTGGGCGTGCAACGTAGATTTAAGTCATCCATCTCTTGGGGTCTGGAAAACCCCCGAAGTGCTGCACTTTTAGGCCACAGTCTCATGATAAGCCCTTGGTTTATTATCTCTTAGGCTCTTTTGATGCACGATAATCCCTTTTTTAACTACGACAATCTCCTTTTAGACTATGACAAGCCCTAAGAGCTTAGTTTTTTATTTACGTGCACAAGGTCATGGATCTTCTTGCTTTTTCTTCCATCCTCCTTAGGATAATTTGACCACAATTGTTTCATGGTCTCTAGAAGATTATTTTCATCCATTAACTTTCCCAATATCGGCCTTATAACTTCATTCATCCTCATTTATTTTCCAAGACAAATACAATACTAACATTGGCTCCAGCGTGGACAACATAACCTTGCGGTATGTTGAGAACTATTGATCCAGGTGGATATTGGTGGCCACCCACCTTTTCCGACTGGCTCAAAACAGTTTTCTGGCAATTTTGGCAATTTACTATTTTTAGCAGGTTTTAACTTCCGGGGCCATT
>JZKD02S1490500.1:1203031-1217744 GCA_000966675.3 Picea glauca | reverse complement strand
TCTGTAAGCATAATTCAGTCATTTGTGATTAATGAAATAAAGTCTTATTTCCGCTGCATCTCTGCGTTTATGTGTATTTCTGTATTTCATTGTGTTCCTACATAAATCCGGATCAACTATAGACCAAATGCCTTCTTTTGTTGGGTTATGGAGTCTGCCTCAAGATGATGTACCTCTTTCATACCTGGAATTTGATCTGATGAGGGAAACAAAAATTCTAAACATCTTACAACATTATCAGTCTACCTACTTGCTCAATTAACAAAAAGGTGAATGAAGTAAAATTAAAAAATTCACCAACATAAATAAAATGGGATTATTTATGTGCATAGTAAGAAAGTTTTGCAGTGATCAGTACCGAAAAAAGTGCTTGAGGAACCTCCCATTTATAGGAGCCCCAAACAATTCTCCATCCAACTGAGTTAAATGATAAGTTTTATTACCTTGGACTGCAACCACTTGGAATGGTCCAAGCCAAAGATTATAAAATTTTCCATGCTTCCCTTCGGGCATCCCATTTCAGGACCAAATCCATTTCCACGAAACTTCTTTCTTTGGTCATTTTATCAAATATTTATTTTATTCTTTCTTGATGGGCTTGGGACTTTATCTGAACTTGTTCTCTTACCTGTTGGACTTCAATCAACTGATTAATTAGTTTCTACATGTCATCTATTTATGTCTCCTCATCTTGCATTAATTTCATCACAGGGAGGTTAAGTTGAATGGGGAAAATAGTTTCCAACCCATACACCAGTTGAAAATGACAAGTTCCAATGGCCCTATTGATGCTAACTTTGTCTACCCAAAAAACGTATTTCAGATGGGAATCCCATTCCTTCTTGTTTTGAGATAACATTTTCTTGATAATATTGATAAGGTTCTTATAGGAGGATTCAACCAAACCATTTCCCTAAGGATAGTAAGCAGTAAAGTGTCCCAACTCTATGTGATAATCCTGACAAAACTTAAGCAATTTGGCAGAGTTGAAATCTTGAGCATTATCAACAATGATCTTTCTTGGGCACCCAAATCTAGCGAAGATATTTTCCTATATGAAATTTATGATGATTGTATTGGTGGTTGCCCTTGTAGGTATGGCCTCAACCCCTTTTGTGAAATAATTGGTGGTTGTCAAAATCCACTTATGTTGTCCACTTGAATTTGGATTAATCTCGCCAATTAAATCTAATCCCCACTGTTGAAAAGGTGTCTCAACTTTGATTCGTTTTGGTGGGAGGGGAAACAACTTTTCTTTTCCTGCAAATATTTGACATTCTACACATGCTCGAACCAAACAATTTGCATCAACAAATAAAGAGGGCCAGTAATACCCAGCTCTAAGAATATTATATGCAGTGGCTCTCCAAGCATGGTGACCCCCCACACACCCTAATGAAACTCAATGATTATACCTTCAATTTTTTCTTCAGTGAGGCAATTTAGTAGGATTCCCCCTGGGTCTTTCCAAAACAGATTCCCCCCCAAAATGAAATACTTTATAGACTTAAGCTTAATAGATCTAGCTTTGGCTTTGTCCCATGCTGGTGAGGAACTAATTTTTTGTAAGTAAAAGATGATTTCTTTATACCAATCAGACTGAGAAAATTTGGCACTTACCTCTAAGGATGGTTCTTGTGTTTCATCCTTTTCAAAATATGTTTCTACAACATTGTTTGATAGTACATTCAAGTCCAAAAATCTACATTTAGATTCAGCCAACAACTCATCTAGTCCTTGTCCTTTTACCAGTTTTGTGGGCTTGATTTCCACATCATACTCTTGAATATTTGCAATCCATTTACCTATTTTTCCCTCACTGTTAGATAGTGTGAGGATGTCCTTTATAGTACTAGTAAGTATATAAGCCATTATTTTAGAGTGCAATACATAATCTCTGAAATCCTTTAATGCTTTGACTAATGCAAAAGCTTGATTTTCCATGTTATTATACTTCACCTCGACATCTCTCAGGGCCTTGTTGAAAAAGACTATGGGCTACTCTTGATTTTCTTCATTCTTCTGTAGCAACACACCAACTATAGTATGGGATGATGAGAAAGAGAAAATGATAAACTCTTTATCATAATTTGGGCTGATAAGAATTGGGGATTCTTCCAAGGTCATTTTGATCTGCTGAAAGGATTCTTTAGCTTCATTTTTCCAATTGACATCATGGTCCTTTTTCAACATGTTGGTAATATGCTTCACCATTTCAATGAAATTGGGGACAAACCTTCTCAGAAAGCCTATTTTACCTAAGAAAGATTGTACTTCTTTCTTGTTCCTAGGCTGAGCAATTTGTTTGATTTCCTCCACTCTTTCTGGATCTACCTTGATCCCTTCTTTGGATACTATATGGCCAAGAAGCTTTCCTTCTTCCATAGAAAAATAAGACCTTCTAGGATTCAAGGACAACCCAAACTTCCTACACTTCACAAAGGTTTACTTTAAATGCTTGATGTGATCTTCATCAGTCTTGGAGAAAACAGTCATGTCATGAAGCTATATGACAATGAACTTGTCTCTCTCACCCACAAACGATATGTCCATAGCTCATTGAAAAGTTGCTCCTACATTTATCAGACCAAAAGTCATGTTGTCATACATGAAATTTCCCCATGGTGTAGTGAGGGTTGTCTTCTCTCTATCATCTATATTCATGGCCACTTGGTTGTATCCTGAAAAAATCAGCCATCGTGGATATCTTGTTTGACCCTACTACTTTTGTAGTATATGATCCATCTTGGGTAGGGGGGTAGTTATCTTTTAAAGAGCATTTATTCAGGTTCTTGAAGTCCACACATAGCCTTATTTCCCCATTATTCTTTCTCATTGGAACTAAATTAGCAACCCATTTAGAATACCTTAAGGGAATAATAATATCGATATCTAATAATTTCCTCACCTCTTTCTCAATTGTAGGAAAAAGAAGAGGATTAAATTGCCTAATCTTCTTCTTGAAAGGCTTAGTACCAAGCTTGAGAGGTACTCCATGTTGGATGATACTGGTATCATAAGTTTTTAGGTCCTCGTATATCCATGCGAAAACATCCATGTACTCTCAAGCTTGGTACAAATGCAAATATTGTGCTCTGCGATCAACGAGAATATTTTTGGACAACTTAATATATCTAGGATCTTTTTTGGTCCCAATGTTATATTCCTAAATTTTGTCATCTTTGGGGAGGACAAATGGTTTGACAGGTATATCATTTCTATCAAACAATTGTTCTAAAGGCACTAGCCCTTTGGGAATGAAGTTATTCTTGAGTTGCAAGACTTTATGCTCAGCCATGTAATTGCTAAATTCAGGAATGTCTTTAGTTTCCTCACCAATTTCTTGTTTGGTTTCCTCTTCATCATCTTAATCAATACAAGTACTTGCAAACTCATCTATCACTTCCATGAACCCTTTGATTTGTCGATCATCTTCAAAAACTTGCCAGTATTTGATATTATCAGGAATGGAAGGTTTGTACCCCATATCAATCTAATACTTAATTTGAGGGGTGGATGGTACTTTAAAAGTAATGGTAGCTACTGCTAAGGAATCAACTAGCTAATTAAACTCTCTCAAACATTAGAAACATTGAAATATTAGTAAAATTTGTCAATCAAATCCCATACTTGATTTCTGTAAGCCCTCCTTCTTTGATGTCTTGTTTGATAGGAACCTCTTACTTGTTGCACAACTAGTTATGAATCTCCACATGCCACCAACTTGGTAATTTGCATATTTCTCACTGCCTCTATGCCTAAGATCAAGGACTCATATTCAACTACGTTATTTGTGGCCTCAAACTCAATCTTGTATAAAAAATGAATTTATTTCTTGGTGGGAGAGATGAGTACTATGCCTGCACCAACCCCTTCTTTTGAGTATGCACCATCAAAAAAAAATTCCCATATCCCATCCACTTCCTCCACATAGGGATTACAAGAGAATATGCAAGCATTGGGGATTCATTGTATTATTCATTTACATATAGGATACAACATCCCAGATCTTCATCAACAACATATATGGGATGATTCACAGGGTTGTTTTGATCACCGACCACATAAGCAAACTTTGTCTCTCTGTACAACCTTCTGAGCTCTCCTCCAAAAACTAGTACAGTGGCATAAGTCATTTCCATTTTCATAGTTCCTCCCAATTTCCATGCCCGTGTTCTGGACAACAACATGTCATAATTTTTTGGTACATTAGCCACTACCACATACATCATAATTCTCTTAACAAGCAGTTGGCCTAGGGTGGCAATGATATCTTTAATCAACCCATAACGCTTAACTTTTCTGGCATCAAATGAATAGAGGCCATGATAAGGCCTAGTAATTTCCAACCCCAATTTTTCCATGACTACTTTGGGCATGAGATTGTGTGACACTCTAGAATCGAGCATACAATTGTGCAACATTTTATCATCAATATTCAAGGTAACATAGAAGGGTGCCACTGATTCTTCTTTGTCATCAATATGAGGACCAAAAACTATGGTAGGGGACTCATCTTGTACATTCAAAGTATCCAAAGGATTTGTTAATCCCTTCCCCTACATCATTTCCTCAGTTTGTTTATGATATGATGGTTTTTTAGCTAGCTCCACAAAAGGTACAAGAATCTTGATCTTAGACAACTCACGTTCAATATTGAATAATGAAACTAATTCGTCAAGCTCTTTAGTTTATTTTTCCTTTTTAACAGGCTCTGAAACTTCGTCTACCTTAGGGATGTCTAGGACTTCATTGGCTTTATGTTTAGGTATCTTGGGACCAACTTTCTTAGCCTAAGGTTGGTTTTCTACAACAACTACTTTCTGTCGAGGTCTGAGATCATATTTTTTATGCATTTCATCCTGTAGTGCATTAGCCAAAACTCTGTACTCAGTTGAGGATAAAGCTCATTTGTTGTATTGAGGATCAATTACTAGTTTCTTAGGATTCAGTGACCCTTCATAGACATATTGAGTTATATGTATAACATCATTATTATCTTGAATTAGGTGGATTTCTTTTGTGAATTCATCATATCCCTCATCCATTATTTATTCAATAAAGTTGTTATCATTGTTAGTTTTTACAGGGGGCTGAATGGGGTTGTTATTTATTTCTCGTCTCCCTTCTCATGAGTTGTGGATTACGAGGTCTTCTAAACTGATTAGGATTAGGATTTATTATGTCTCCCTCTTGGGGGGCTCTGCTTGTGTTGCTATGATCTATCTAAAACCTGGACATTTTGTTTGTCATATTCTTGATCAGTCTAGACATCTTGTCCATATTTTCTTCTTGGGGGTCTCTACTTGGATCAGAAGTACCACAATCTTCCCTAACTTTTTTATTTTCTTGATGATCATGTTTTTGCTTCATTTTATCCGACGTGATCATATTCCCTTTGATGTCTATTGCATCCTCTTGCATCACTAGCTGGGTCGAGGATCTCCTTTCTCTTAAGGTAATGGAAAAATCAGCATCGAATGTCCCGACATATGTCACTTTAGTTGTTGGTTGTGAGGGATTTATATCTGCAGGTATCTTATTATAGAGCTTATTGAACTTCCTGTCAAAATCATCAACAATCTCATTGGTTCTTTTCTTGAGTGATCCAAATTCATTAAGGTAATATAGGCTATCCCTTTTCTCACTCCACTGCCTCATAAAGACAACTTCTAGAGCTGGACAACTATCAATTGAATCAACAGGTAACTCTCTAAACCATTTTCTAACATCTCCCCCCAAAGTTTGGAAACAAATCCTCATGAATACAACGTCGTTCTCTACAAATATGCTCTTTTGTTGAGCGAGTTTTATCTCCATCAAATTTTGGTAGATATTTCATGTAATTCTCAAGGAGGTCATGGGTAATTTGGGGCAGATTTAATGGGGAAAATCTAGAAGTGACCAAAATATTTATAGAAGGCACTGGAGGAGGTTGATTTCCCCCATGTATTCCTCCACCTAATCCAACCATAAGGTTTTGTAGAATGATGTTATTCACTTCAAAAGACAGGAGGAACAATATTTTTCAAGAAAGGTTTAAAGGAATAATTGATCTCTTGGCTAAATTCTAGAGGAGAATTGTGGAGATCTATCAATGTTTCCGGTGTATATTTTAAAGCGAAAAGTGAGTCTCCAAATATATCAGCCAGACTTACATATTCATCACTTTGATGAACAACATAAAGAGAAATTTATGGGTAAGGGTTACCTGAGAAAAAGAAGGTTTGACGCTCTCAATATTCATCCAGGTCACCATCTTTTATAGATCTGAATATATCGAAACCTGATCTGGATCAGGGTGGCTTCTAGTGTGTCTTATGATAGAGGCCAGGTTGTCCTTTTGTGGAGTCGTTAAGTGAAATATTAATAGCCAAATTTTTTAGGCTTGTTCACAGTCAAGTCTTAGATCTTACAATGTCGTATCCCAAGGAATATTTCTTCATCTTACGTTCCCTAGAAATGATGCCATTTTAGAGGTTATCAATTGAGATGTTCTAGGTTGTTGACGGAATGCTATCGAGGAACCCTAGGTGCCAAGACTCAAGATGAGTCTTAAATCCAAATTTACAGTAAAATAATTGTGCAATATTTGGGAAGTTTTTCCCTCTCTCTCTCTTAAAACTAAAGGACCTCAAACAATTCTCAGTTCAGCCGAAAAATTCTCTCAAATATCAAAGGCATTTGTCCACGACTGTTTCAGATAGTCAAGCTTAAAAGGGAGATGAAATGTTGAATCAAAGGAAAGAACAAAATAAACATACAGGGCATTGCAAAGAATGAATCATGTAATATATGTGAAATGAATATCATGTTGAACAATGAAAAATTTAGCATCTCTAACGAATGTAAACAAATCAATAAACATATGCATCAAACACTTAAAACCTTCATACACTCAAACTCAAGGAGGTATCCTCAAAATATCATTCAAATGCACAAAGAACAGATGAGAAATGGTCATTCATTCAGAGAAAATCACTTCTACTTCATGATTACACATCATGCAGTAACACTAAACATAAGGTATAATTTGTTGTTTGACCTTTTATAAATTAGATTTGATACCAGAAAAGAAAAAAATGATAGGAAATGCTTTACAAGAACACAAAAATTGTAGGAATGAGTTACATATTGAGACTTAAACTCAATGGGTGAATCTATGTTTCCTACTGCATTTATCCACTGATTGTACTCAAAGTATCAAGTCAAACAACTCTAGTTATAAGAAACTCTTCAATTCTCCAAATTGTCGACCCTAACAATGGGCACCTACTTTGCCTTTTATTATTCTCTCTCATGTCCTCAAATTGGTTCTTGACATATTTTACCACATCTTGAAATGATTTATTACTTCTTGATTCTTGAGTGATTTCCCCTTGGTAAGATTTGATTTACCTTCATTGGGTAAAAATCTGTTACAGAGAAAGATCATGGGGAAGTTGGAAACTAACCAACCAAAATATTCATCGTGCATGGTTTCTGAAGAGATCTTTGTAATCATTTTCCTATGTTGCAAGATTTCAAAATCGCAACTGCACAGATCACGTGACTCAGTATCCATCGTATCAGTTTCAATGAGTAATCTTGGTCGTCAATCAAAGGCACTCCCATTAGATCTATTGGGGTTTGCAAAAAGCGTAACACAACAATTGTCGGATATATCTTCGGCAGACATCACGACCACTAATCGAAGGATAATCTATCAGAGTGCTCAAATTTCGAACCTAAACAGAGATGCCAATGAAAGAACTTCAATGACCGTCAATCTGGAGTTGCGGGTAATATCGAATCTGATCCGCCCATCAGGGTGCCCATTCAGAGTAGTTGGGGTCTAGGTTGTAAATGTGACTTTGAAGAGGGGACTCTAAAACTACATCTCGATCGTCAATTTGGCATTGGGCACACAATGAAATCTGAGTCGTGGATCTAGCCATGGTTGAAAACAAAAATGTGTCCAAGGAAAAGATCTACAAGCTAACGCTAGCTTGGACGTGTGGATACATTTCATTGGATCATGTTGGCGCTGACATGAAAGGTGAACATGACACACGTCACCCATGTTTGGTGTGTTGACCTATGCATGTGATGGGTTTCACTTGTCCACATGGCAGACACTGATTGGCCCATGCAATGCTTCACTAGCGGGCATTATGTGACACTCGGTCGAGATGCTTCAATGTCTGGGGATGAATCTGGACCATTTGATTGGTATTGCTTGAAAGGGGTCTGAATGGATCTGGACTATCCATTGCAGGTGCCCATTCAGAGTGCTTGGAGGATTAAGCTTGAAAGGGACTCTGAATAAAGAACTATGATGACCTTTGATCCATCAGAAGAACTAGGAAAGAATGAGAGTCATCAATTTTAGTCGACCTCGAGCAAAAAAATGACTAAGGTAAAACTCTTCATACTGACGTTATCTTGGACACATGGTGACTTGCTATTTTCCCATGATGATACTGATGTGGCATGGGAGCTGGACACATGTCACCAAGATTTAATATTTTCACCTGTGTATGCAGTGGGTTCCACCTATCCACATGGTAGTTGTTGATTTGCTCTGACAATGATATGTTGGTAGGCTGACACAACCCCTGTCTGTGAGGCTTTCATACTTAAGGGCATATCTGGGTCATTGATTAATCTCACTTGAAAGAGGTCTTAGTAGATATGAATCAATAATCAGGGAGCCTCTTCAGAGTGCTTGAGGCTTAGATCCAAATGTGACCCCGAAGAGGGGACTCTAAAACTGCATCTCAGTCGTTGATCTAGAGCTACTCAGGGAGGTCCAAACATGCATTAGGGTTGTTGATCTGGCTCAACTAAGAACCCAAAATCAACGAAGGAAGAAGATCATCATGCTGATGTCGTCTTTGGGTACATGGAAACCCTTCATTTTCTTAGGCTTATGTTGATGTGGCAAGGTGACATGACACGTGTCACCTGGATTTCATATGCTTTTGGGGCACCTTTGGTGGGTTCCATGTATCTATGTGGAAGTAGTTGTTTGGATCTGACAATAATTCGTTGACATGCTGACATGACCCTTCGTTGGGAAGCTTTAACACTCAAGGTCAAATCTGGATCGTCGATCTTCTCAAGGGGCATGACTAATGACACCATAAGATCTAGGTCGTTGATCGATCTCTTCTAAAAGAGTTTTCAAAGAGAATCTAGACTATGCTTCGGAGGTTCCCATTCGCAGTGGTCAGGGTTAGGTCATCAAGGGAACTTTGACAAGGGAACTCCGATAACCATTGATTTGGAATGTTGAGAGCGCGATGCAGATCTGATTCGTCCATCTTTGGAGGTACGAAAAACCCCCAAAACACTGCAATTTTAGGCCACGATCTCATGATAATCCCTTGTTTTATTGGCACTTAGGATCTTTTGATGTGTGATAAGTCCTTTTTTAACTACAATAAGTTCCTTTTGGACTACGAAAAGCACCCAGGGCTTATTTTTCTCTTTATGCACACAAGGGCACGGATCTTCTTATTTTTTCTTCCATCTTCCTTAGGAAATTTAACCCCAACTGTTTCAGGGGCTCTAGAAGCTCATTTTCAGTCATTAACTTACTCAATATCGACCTTATAACTTTATTCATCCTCATTGATTTTCGAGGACGAATACAATACTGACGAGAATAATGTTGTGTTTATGTTGAAAGAATTTTATAGGGTCAAGTATTCAAATGTACAACAATATCTCCCATGCAAATTTCATGAGTTAGTTGGTCCTCCAAAGGTTAGTTGTCATTAAAGTCAGTTAAACATGTTTAAGAAAGAGTTGTCAGTTTGTTGAGTCATTTCTTTGAGTCATGTATTTTTGTACTCATCCGTGGTAAACCAAAAAACACTTTGTAACGACGGATGCAGGTTTGTGGTCAGATGAAACCGCCTAATGTAATGAATGGTTCATGATAAGACGAAACCAATTCAAGTTTGTAATGGTTAAAGGTGAGCCGATAAAAACCCTAGGTATGATGTAATGGTTAAAGGGTAATCCATAGAAAACTCGTGGGAAGATCGAGGGTGAGATAAATAAATCCTTGATATGAAGATTATGCAGTTCAGATGATTAACTCAAATACAACTCAGAAAGACAACGACAACTGAAGAAACCGATGCAGATGAAGAAGACAAAAGATGATGCATATGAAGAAGACTAAAAGATGAAGACAACTCAAGACATTCAGATTGAATCATAAGTATTCATTAAGGGGGTGTGTGAAGGAATAATTCATATTTATAATTTTATGGAATTATAATTCATGAAAGTAGACTTATTCCTTTAGTCTACGTATGATGAAAGATGAGGACAATGAGTGAAGTTAGGGATGGAGATCACATAGATATTCATGGAGATATTGTGGAGATTGTTATGCTATATTGGACATCTTGTTATGAGCACCTTAATGTTATATTATGAGGTCTCATGTATGTATTGAAGTGTGAGACTGATGTATGATTATTGTACATTATTGAAAATGCGATCTTTGTGAGTATATTGTTCTCCTTATGTGAGAGTTATGTGTGTAAATATTTGTTTGTGTGTTGTTCTTAAACCAACACGGAATGTTTACTTAACAAATCTACTCCATTCTCAGTTTTTTTTTTTAAATATGTGTATGATGTAAATTTATCTTGGTCCATTTAATTGCTTAAAAAAATGTAGGAGTATTTATCATGCTCCTATTGTTTTCAAGATTTAAACACCCTTAGAGATCAACAATATTGATTGAACATTGTCTAGTAGACTAACACATCGTTGTACACTATCTTATTTTCCGTTATTCTCTTTTAAAAAAACATTTTTTCTATTAAGCTGGAAGTTTAAGAAATCTTCTTCTTTTGCACTCTCTTTCATCTCTTTAGTGCTCTGCACATTGTCTTTTCTGAGTTTTGTTGAAAGAAGCAATGATACCGATAACTTGTTTTTGATATGCTATTGTGAATTTCAATGTTGTGCATAAGGAACATCTGTTGTGCAAGGAGCTCTACCCCATTTGCTTCCCGCAAAACCTAACCTGCACACACTTTACAGTGTTTCACGCACATCCTAACCTGCACACACTTTACATTGCTTTCATCACATCATAACCTCCACATATTTTACATTGTTTTGTGCTTATCGCGCATCTTGTAATAAAAATGTTCTGATCTTAATATTATTTTTCAAATGCATAGTCAACCACTAAGATAGAAATCAATTGCAAACACAAAGCATCAACTCAATCATAGACCATGACAAGACGCATCGATTATTTTTCAGATTAAACTCTGTAACCTATATTTCACACTTATTTCTGACTTTTGTGATTGCTACTCGGTGCCCACTTATATGACATATACAATCAAAAATGTAAAAGGTTTAATTGTAAAATTAAATATTTATATATATATATATATAAACAAGGGTATTATCTTGTACGATAAATCCCAAAACTTACAAATTTTAAGTATATAAAACAAATTTTGATATAGTAAACGATATATTTAAAATGGTTTTAGGATTTATACTTAGTCGTAGATAAAGTTGATGAACATTGACATAGATAAAATTGTCATAGATAAAGTTGATGAACATTGACATAGATAAAATTCTATACTTACTCATCTCTAAGGTTCTACGCAAACATAATCTCTTGTGCGAAAAACCCTACCCACTTTGCTACTTGCAATTTTAACGCGCGGACAATTTGCATTGGTTCCCACACATCCTAGCCTCCGTGCACTTAACATTCCTTCTCATATAAACTAAATGTTGACCTCTGTTGTGCTGAGATCTCTACCCACTTTGCTTCCTTCCCCTTACATACACTTTTCATTGGTTTTGGCTCATCTTAACCTCCAAACACTTTACATTGCTTCGAGTGCATCATAACCTCCCCATTGCATCATAACCTCCCCATTGAACACTTCATTTATTTACATTGCTTCTTGCACATCCTAGCCTCCGTGCACTTTACATTGCTTCTCACACAAGCTAAATGTCATCTGTTGTGCCAAGAACTCTACCCACTTTGCTTCATCCCCCATGTTGACACTTTGCATTGGTTCCTATCCATCCTAACCTCACCCCATTGAACACTTCACTTATTTACATTACTTTCAGCATATGCTAACCTCCCCATTGCACTCTTCACTTATTTACTAGATTTACTCCACATTCAACATTTACTAAGTTTTACTTCACATTGAACACCACTTTACCTTTTTCCTTATTATTATAAAGTTTTATCCTAAATATTTTTACTTCAAACACTTTACATTGCTTAGTACATACTCTACCCTCCCCATTGAACATTACATTTATTTATTTAATAAATTTTACTTTACATTAAACATTTTTTTTTTTCACTTATTTTTTACAAAGTTTTATATTGAATATTTTTATTTATTTTTTTCTACATAAAATTCCTCTTTCAACACTTGAATCCAATGACCATTCATTTGTTTTTATATAGGAAAATAAGACCAAATCACCCTTGCCGAAAACAAATGCCAATGGCTCCCTTTTGTCTTTGAGGTTGATAACTAGGTCCATAGACTGTACCACACCCTAAGAAGCGGTCGGGTGAATATGTTCACGAAGAATATGGGCAAATTGTTGTCACGGGATAATTTGCCTATTAAATATAGTTAATTTTTTAAATAATTGTTAAAAATTTTAGTAGCAAAACGATTATTAAGGTCGGGAATACCGTGATGATGAGTTTTGAAATTCCAACCCTGATACCAAACCTGCTACGCAACATTGAAGCAACATTGAATGATACTGCGAGTGGATATTGACCGCCATATGCCTCCAAAACGACAACACGAAAACCAAGGTTTGACAGAGACAACCACAATTTCCTCTCACCTCAGTAACCCATTGCCGTGTTCCTTACATTTCATTCATTCAATTTCTGGGATGCTGCTTTGGCACCGCCGCTTTTCCTGCCTATAAAATGCATTACAGAGAAACTTCAAAGGCATTATGAAGCAATAGCGGATCAAATGGAAGCAGACTCATCTACCCCGCTGTAAGGATGACCTTGGGAAATCATTTTTGTTTTTCCAACATACGATTGTTTTGTTTACATTTTGATAAATGCTTCAGTGTCAAATTTGAAAATATTTTGTGTATATTTTAAATGGATTGGTAGTGGCAGGTGAAGATTATGATATTTTTTAAGAAGGTGAAGATTGCATTTTAATCTTCTTGTTTAATGTCCTTTTGGGCAAATTTTGAATTTTTGCAGTGGGTAATATATAGCTTTTCTTTGGATCGGATATTTGGGTATAAAATTATCTTTATTTTGGTGTTAATTTCAATGGGTTCGATTCAAGCTGCTGGTGCATATACCTCCCAGTTCAATCATAACATCGGTGCCTGTTAAGCCTATAATACGTAACATTATCAAAATTCTTTTTCGTAAGCAGTTTGAAGGATTAATGTCCCTTCGGACTGAGCAGTTTAAACATAGATTCTGTATGTCGGAGGATATACAAGGTAAATACATTGGATTTTTCAGTGTAGTAGCCTCTTTATAGTTGTGTGTTTCTGAAGTGATAAAATGATGCATTTACTTTATAATTTTGAATGGGGTTGTGGTAAATAATGGTATGGTCTGTAATTAGTAATGAGATTTTATTCAGCCTAGTAATGGCAGATCGAATAAGCCGTTTTTTTGACTTCCTCCTTCAATATTAGGGCTAATTTACAGAAATGTTAGTGCAGGTTCACTGTTGATCAGGAGATTGCAACTTTCCTTGTTTCATGCGGATTACTGTCCAAGGCTTGGGAAGAGTCGCGTCTTGCTAACAACTCAGATACTTATAGTCTGAATGAGTATGAAGGCGTTGCATATGTTGCCTTCCCTTCATTTCATAAAATAGAAGGTTTCATTGTCAAAGGGAGCAAATATGGAGAGGGCAATATACAAACCGACAACAAGCTCTTCTCTGGTTGCCTCAAGGGTAATGATGATCAACCAGCCCTCGTCCATCAAGGAGCTCTTAAGTTGTTCCTACATATCATGGAGAATACAGATTTCCAAGCAAAGGTAAATTAATTTTATCTTTCAAGTTTCATAAAAAGAGTGATTACTTGTTTCGTTATTAGAGATGAAATTTTTGAAAAATGAAAATAGTAACATTGTGTTGATGTATTCCATGACCAAACAGATGCAGATTTATACGGATTCAAAACAAAGGAAGCTCAAACCCATTATATTTGTGGGTCATTCCTTAGGAGGGGCAGTTGCAACTTTGGCCACACTATGGGTACTAGAAAAGAGGCTTAGGCAAAGTTCTCCATTTTGTATAACATTTGGAAGTCCTTTATTGGGGGATGTAGGACTTGCTGAAGCAGTTGGCCGTCAAAACTGGGCAGGCAACTTCTGTCACGTGGTTTCCAAGCATGATATTGTTCCTCGAATGCTCCTTGCACCATCTGAGTCAATCGCTGAGCCCTTGATTGCTATTTTGCCTTATTGGCAAGGCATAATGGCTAATGACAGTAAAACGGTACCTGACTCTTTTATTCAAGATGCTTGTAGGACGCTTCTTAATAATGTCCTGCAGTATACATGTACAGTACCAAACTATGGGCCTGACTCTCCAAGGGAGTTAGATGGAGTTATCAAGAGAAGTCCATACAGGCCTTTTGGCACTTACATGTTTTGTTCAGGCGAGGGCGCAGCTTGTATTGATAATTCTGA
>JZKD02S1490500.1:1181492-1198712 GCA_000966675.3 Picea glauca | reverse complement strand
GAAATTTAACATAAGTCAATTTAAGCAAGAAAAATGTTGAATTCCAAAGTTCTAAGATAAATCAAGATCATCCATTCAAAAGGACCACTAGTGAATGCATTCCAAAGATATCACAATTTGGTACATGCAAGCCAAATACCAATGTTAAGAGTCACCATTGTCAATAAAAATAAGAAAAAAAGATCAAGATGAGGAACATTAAATCAAGCCTAACCATAGTGTCCCATGACTAGAGGAATAGGGACAAGAAAGGTACTTTAACATGTTGGTTTAAAACTATAGTTCGATTTATGATATTTCATATTATTATTTTACAGACAAAACAAGTACCTTATCAATTACAATATCAAATCCAAAATGTAATGGACTAAGCCCCCAATTCCCACACCTTCTACGTCTTCTCCTGATTTTCTTTCAACTCTTAATATTTTCTCCCATAAAAATATTTTTGTCCATAAATATTAGAAAACCAACATATTAATAGCATTATCCTATGAAAGGAAGTATCAAGGGTTTCCACCTTTCAAATATTCAAAATTGTGTGTGGGGGGGTTGAATCTTTAATGTTGATCCTTCTTGAGGTGTACAACCAATGACGTTTGTTGATAGCATCAAGACAGAGAAAGATATTTTGTAGTCCAAGTATGTGTTGGAGGAAGTCAAACTTTTACCAAAACTAAAAGCTATTAAAAATACGGACCAAGCTTTTCATATTTTGCCTACCCTATTTGACTAAGTGTAATATCCCCTGGAATTGGATGATTTACAAAAGGAGGTGCAAAAACAGTTAGACCAAACAAAAGAGGAGGTGGCCTATGTTTGTCCTCCTCATATGTTTATCATGTTTCATATAGTTACAATATGACTTCATTAATGATGTAGGGAATGAAATACTATATTTGGTATTGGTTTGGGCTAGTTTGGGTTAGAACCTAAAAAGTACACTAATGGAACAAAATAGTAAACTATTCATTTCAGGAACACAGAAATGGAATTTTAGGGGCACTAACACCATGGAATAGGTCCTTGACTACACTTTTCATTCTATTGGTTTATCTCTTTCTAATGATGGTTCATTTTCATAAAATGAAGTTCATATGTGATAGTCATGGCTCCCACAAGGCAATGGTCTAAATATTCCCCATAGGTCCAAATGGTGACCATGTTAGCTTTCCATTCAAAAACTCGAGAGTTAATAATGCATGAAAATCCAATGTAGAGTTCTATAAGCGTCATGGAGGCTTCACAAGGGTTTCTAAAACCTAGACTTAACCCTAAATCTAGCTATCAAAAACTTAGTATTAAATATTCCCCATAGGTCTAAATGGTGACCATGTTAGCTTTCCATTCAAAAAATCGAGAGTTAATAATGCGTAAAAATTCCAATATAGATTTCTATAAGTGTCATGGAGGGTTCACAAGGGTTTCTAAAACCTAGACTTAACCCTAAATCCAGCTATCAAAAACCTAGTTGAAGGAGGAAAAGAGCTCACTTTTTCACTAGCCATTGAAAATTCCATAATATGAAAAGGAGTGTGGAGGAGACACTAACATAGAAAAGAGATAGGATCATGTTAGAGAGGATAGTATAATTCCACATTTTCTCACAATTTTGTAGTAAGCTTGGATATCATTGTAGTATGTGTTGTAATCTCCATAGTATAAGCAAATGGAAGGTATAATCCTACATTGATTGCTTGTTTCTTGTATCAGGTTTCTAGGGAAAATTTTGTGTCCAATTGTGTGTCTTTTCTATTGTAGATCTATTTAATGTCATAGTAGTTAAATAATCTTGTTGGTGCGTTTTATTTTCATTCTTCAAGCACAAAAAAGATAAAATAGAGTCACACAATCAAGCATCTTTTCATTATATTCAATGTAGTTTGTAGATTTGTTTTGGGGAGATAATCATAGAAATATCTAAGGAGGTTTACATATGTTGGTATCAGAGATGGTTTGTTTAGGAATTTGGTAATTAGAACATAGCATATGCTTACCCAATTTAGGAAATCCAAACATGCAAGAGAGTTGTAACATGTGGGTCCTAAGATCGACATAAGAAGGGTAAGAAGTAGTCGCAATCCTAAAAAACTGAAGAAGAGATCCAAGGACATATAGATTAAAGAGAAATAATATTTGTAAGGTTAGAAGATCAATTAGTTTATATTTCCGAGAGTATGGTTTTACTCATGGGATCTCTTGAGAAGAATATTGATTCCTTTTAGGAGAAATCTAAATCTCATGAGAAACTAGAATATCATGAGGAGTCAAGGAAATGGAAGGAAGAATCAAAGCTTGAAAGGGAACTCTAGTAATCAATCTTCTCAATGCATGTTTAAAATGGAAGCAAAAGTCCAAATGAATCTCTGTGAAGGCGAGTTAGATGCATTTAAATTGAATCATTGGTTGCACTAATTAGAAGTATATTTCTTTGTGCATAATGTATGAGAGGAGCATAAAATAGTTTTTTTCTATATTGAAGCTAGAATTTCATGCACATACTTGGTGGGAGAGACATATCAAGGAACTTAGGTTAGGGGAAAACCCACTAATAAATAAGTGTGAGGTAAGACCTCATCAAGTCCTAGTTTTACATTATCTGGATTATAGCATGAAGGGAACCAAATAAGTTTTTGGAACTACTATTGATAGAGGAAAGGATAGAGTGTACATGACTACACTACAAAGTTCCATAAGCAAGCCATTCAATTGGGAATAAATCCATGGGACCTGGATGTGGTCATCAAGTACCTAGGTTGTATTCATAGTCACCTAAGAAAGAAAGTTATTCTATTTAATCCCAAGACCATAGATGAGGCTATGTACAAGCTTAGTACATTGAATATGACAAAAATATAATATACACAAAAGAGTAGAAGGAGGTGAACCTAAGTATCCTCCGTCATAAAGAGGAGAATGAGATGACAAAATGTTAGATATCAAGATTTAGATAAACAGAACAGAGTAGATGCTCTACTTGATTTTGGTTCACAGGGAAACCTCATTGCAATTGTTCTAAACCTAGTACACGAAATAACATGATAAGGTATGTTGGCATGTTTACAGGCGGAGTGTGCTTTTCATTGATGGAAAGAAAAATAGCGACGATGGCATGTTTACAGGCAAGAACAATAGTGAACCTAAGCTCGAGAGACCAGAAGACGAGAAAGGCAGAATGTGCCAGGTGGGCACCAGAAGTCTTTTGGGAAGACGTAGATGAGCAAGCTCAAGAAACTCAGAAGAGATAGTGCAGAGTTGCACACAGATAGTGCAGAGTTGCATGCAGAGCACAAGTGTGCACCAGGGCCGAGGGTAAATTTTTCCAAAGCTCAGGAGAGATAGCATTCTCAGACGCGCAAACAAGATCCCATACATCAAGGCTCGCAAAAGGATCAAAGGTCGTGGCCTTTGACACTTAGAGATTTGAGAAAGCCAAAGCTCAGGGGGAAGAATGACAGTGCTCATTGGATCACCAATCCCGAATACCCGATGACCATTAGATCAGATTCTAGACAGAAGGAACGAGTGCACAAGAGAGGAACAGATCCCATCCATTGGATCTAAGCGATGAGGATCAATAGTCGTTGGATCCAGCAATAAATGCACGAAGGTTAAGCCTTTGGATAAGCTATAAAAACTGCATTGCAGAAAGATCGAGTCGTCAATCTAAGATCCTGATCAAATGAACAACATTCACTTAGGATATAAAGATGCGAGGAGGTTACGCTCCGTAAAGTTTGAGATTTGAAAAACCCGAAGCCCAGAAATCCGAAATGAATAATGACCGTCGGATCTGGAGATCAGACGATGACCTTTAGATCAGGGAGATCTATGTCAGCAGAATACGTCAACAAATCTCGTCCTCAAGGAAATGTGGCAGACCACGTCAACATGGACATGTGGTAGACCACGTCAGCAAGGACATGTGGAAAAATTAGACAATGACAAGTGTCAAGTTGATTCAGCACTTCAAGTATGTGCAAATCACAAATTCGAGTGACACATGGCAGACACTCGGCTCATGACACCTCATAAAGTGACGCAAGAGTTACATCACTCCGAGAGTTTTTCTTCGGGAGTTTTACCACCAGTACTCACCCAAAGACCCAAAGTCCTGAATTTCGAAGACCTGAACTGGACACGAGACGTCTGATTTGAAGATCACTTCGAGAGCAGTCTCATCCGTCGATCTACTACAGTGGAAGGATAGTGTGAGTGAAAACATTAACCAACAACAAGAGGTCTCCACCGTCTTATGAATGACTCAACAGGTGATGACTCTGGAGGAAAGAACGGGTTGAGATTTGAAATCTCCGAAGTCCGGAGACCTAAGGAGATCTCGACCATTAATACGAGAGGGACATGCGTCAAAGGCTTGTCAGCTCTGGAAGATTGACGTATAGAGAAAATAAAGGGTTGAGACTCTAAATCTCCGAAGTCTGAAGACCCGAAGGAGATATCGACCATCAATCTGATGTCGAGTGTACTATCAAGCGTTGATAAAAATGCAGTGGAAGGATAGCGTAAGCATAATAGACAAAGTCACATAGTAAAAGGTGGCCATACATCTCATTGTTTGATTAAGTCCTGACCATTGGATTAAGAAATGAAGGATGACTGTAAGGATTAACGCTAACCATTGATCTGGTTCCAAGATATAATTTGAACCTCTCGATCTGTTTGGGAATTCTGATTTGGAAGCTTCGAAAGGTTTGAAACCCAGAAGTTTCGAAGGGAAAAGTGACAAAGTTACGATAGTCGTCCATTTCAGAAGAATGAATCGTGTTCATTGAATTGATAAGCGCTCGCTAAGCCCAGGCGTATGGTCACCGCCAGTGATCACGTGAAGGAAGGGGATTAGAAGCCAAAGAAGCCATAATTAAGTGGTTGTAACTGACAGAGAAGACAAAGAGTTTTGATTTCCAGAGAAGCTAAGGAATCTCAGCATAATTCCCACTAATGATGAACATAGGTGGCTAACCGCCAGAGAAGATGAAGAGTGGCCATGATGATTAGGCAGAGGACTTGACGAGAGAAAAAATGCAGAACAAAGAGGTGATGGGATTCTTCTTGTTGGCTATGTAGTTGTGATGAAGAGATGCAATGAACAATATGAAGGGGAGAACAATGATGCAGTGAAGAGCATGCAGAGGCATAGTGCATAGGGGGGAGATGGCTCACATAGCATAAAAAGCAGAAGAACAGAAAGTGCAAAGGTATGCAAGCAAGAAGACACTGATGCAGGCAGAGCAGAGCAATGTAGCAGAATAGTGATGTGACTGGTAAGCCATTGATAAATCCTGTATCACTGTAATAAATTTATGAGAAACAATTATTTATATTTGAAGGTGGTAGGGAGGTGGTAGGGAGGACTGTTGTCCTCAGAGTTTCAAGTGGGTGCTTGAACATAGGGAGTTTTAGCTTCCATCTGGTTGCAGCTAGAAAAACCAGGGTGGTAGGGTGATCCAAATTTATGCAGGAACACAATGAAATACAGAAATACACATAAATGTAGAGATGCAGCGGAAGTAAAACTTCATTTCATTAACAAAAAATGACTAAAATATGCTTACAGACAGAACATAAATAAAATAGTTCGGGCACTGGTAGCTTATCTCTAAGAAGAGATGTGGTGGCTAATGGCCTCTGAACTCTGTGTTACAATGAGGCTCAAAGGCCTATATATTATTGAGAAACAATGGAAAACCCTAAACATCCAAAAACCTAACCCTGGGAAATGAAACACCAGAATATGGGCCCCGTCGGGGTAAATTGGTACATCAATTTCCCGAGGTCGTAACTTTGGCATATTATCTTTGTTTGACGCACATGATACATCGTTAGAAAGATCTATCCGAGAAATACACTGGTGATAGAGAATATTGAGTTTGAAATGAACTCATATTCACCAGAGCATTGATGCCAAAAAAATGTCGTCTAGGGCCTCAAAACGGCTCCGAAAGTTCAGGACCCGAAAAAAAAGCTAAAAATAGTAAATTGTGCTACAATTAAGGAAACTAAAAAACTGAAAGAAACAATGGTGTGGGTCCAAGTGGAATAGGTGGGTGGCCACCAATATCCACCTAGATCACAGGGTGGTGCAAGGGAGAACTATTGTTCTCTGTTATACAGGTTGGTGCCTGTGTAAATGGAAGTTGGTGCTTCCATCCAATTGGTGATGGAACACTCAGGGAGTTGGTGCTTCCTTCTAGTGGGGTGCTAGAGAAACCAGGGAGTTGGTGCTTCCTTCTAGTGGGTGATAGAGAAACCAGAGAGTTGGTTCTCTCAGCAAGTTGTTACTTGTAAAACAGAGGTGGTAGCCTCAAAAGGAGTTGGTGCTCCTAAGAATGATAATGTACAGGAAATAAAGATTACTTATCATATCAAGAAGAAGAGGTTTTTCCCTTTAAGGGTTCCTCAAGAAATATCTGTCTCTGTATATTTCATGTGTGTGATTAATGTTGAATATTCTATTGCTTACTTCCCTACATTATTGTGATCGTCATTGAGTGTTTTGTAAAGAGTTTAAAATGAGCATAATTGTTTAAACACAGTAAAAATTGATTCACCCCTCCCTCTTAGTTGTCCAACAATTGGTATCAGAGCAGGTTCCTTTTATTTAAAGGTAGATTTGTAAGCTTAAACATGTCAAGTCATGAAGGAACTTCAACCAATAAGGCTCCTTTGTTCAATGGAACAAACTTTGCCTTCTAGAAAGTTAGGATGAGAACCTACATAATGGATTTAGGTGCAGATGTTTGGGATGTGGTAGAGACTGGTTATGTAAAGCCAATTGTACTAGCTCATAAGGATGACAAGCTAGAATTTAGCTTCAACGCTAAGGCTATGAATGCTATTCTGAGTGGGCTTGCAAAAGCAGAATTTTTAAAAGTTATGCACTTAGAAACTGCCAAAGACATGTGGGACAAACTCATTAGAAGTTATGAATGTAATGAGAAGTTAAAGGATGCCAAGATTCAAACCTACAGAGTATAGTTTGAACAACTACACATGAAAGAATATGAAACTATTGGAAAGTACTTTCTGAGAGTTGAAGAACTAGTAATTGCAATGAAAGCTCTTGGTGAAAAAATTGAGGAAGCCTCTTTAGTTTAGAAAATTTTGAGATCTCTGCTAGATAGGTTCAACCCAAAGGTATCTGCTATAGAAGAACTTAATGATCTAAAAGCTTTGGATTTTGATCAAATTCTAGGAACGTTGACTGCATATGAAATGAGGATAGGTAAAGATAAATCCACCACTAGAGAAGCTTATTTTAAAGCAGATAAGAATGAGGAATCTGAGCCTGATGAAATTGAAGAAAAATTTGTGAGAAGACTAAAGAAAGGATCATGAAATTATCAAGGCAAGTTTCCCTTCAAGTGTTTTAACTGTGGAAATATAGGTCACTTTGCATCTAAGTGTCCACACAAGAAGCAGGAACAGAATTCTGAAGGTGAAAAGTAGTACAAACCCATGAGAATTGGTAAAAAGAAAATTTTATGTGTAAACAATGATGACTTTTCAGAAGACACGGATAGTGACTCTTCCTGTGAATATAAGGTTAATGACTTTGTGCTTATGGCCAAAGAGGATTATGATAATAAAAACACAGGAAGTGATGTTAATGATGAAGAAGTTGCGGTTGATATGGAAGGTTAACTAATCGGTGCTTTAGAAGAGATTGACAGACTTAGACTCAAGAAGAGAAAACAAAAACAATTGTTGATGCAGTTTGAAAAGAATGGTAAAAAACCTGATAAAGACTTTGCCTTGCTAAAAGTGGAGTTAGAAGAGGCAAAGAAGATAGAGGACATTCTGAAACAACAGTTAACAAAAAATAGGGCAAGATGTGAAGCCTTGGAAGAAGAGGTAGTAAAAACCAAAAAAGAGATGGAGAAGTTTAAAGCATTGTATCTCCAAAATCTTCCAAGCATTAAAGCCTCAACAGAACTAAATGACATTATGAACAAACAAATATCTCCTTTGTTAAAGATTGGTTTAGGCTATGTAAGTGGTTCAAGCAACAAACAGACAGAAAGCAAAGATCCAGTAAAGATGATCAAATTCCAAATTAGCAGACAATCAAACCATGTGAGTACTATGTCACCAAAAGATAATAAAGAGAAGAAGATCCCTAATAAAAAACAAAGATATCAGAAGATGGAGCAACAAATACCAAGAAAAAGGCCATCCTTCAGGTACCGAAATTTCTTTCATGGTTACTGTTTTTACTGCTCTAATTTTCGTCATAAGATTGCAAATTGTCAAATTAAGTTTAGAGACATGCAACTAAGAAGATCAATAAATAAAAAATGTTTGCAACATAGAACTAAATAGCTAATGAATAGACAAAGTTGCACCAATCATTTCTATACTTTATAAAATTTAGTCAACTCTTAATTTAAATGGTATGGTTTTCTTATGCTTAAAAATTAACAATTTCTTAAGCACACACTTTATAAAATTTATCAATTCTTAATTTTAATCATTTCTATACTTTATAAAATTTAGTCAACTTTTAATTTTAATGGTATGGTTTTTTTATGTTTAAAAATTGAAATTTTTTTAAATTGAAATATAAAGAGTCAATTTTGGTTATTTGATTTATTAATTTTAATGGTATGTTTTTTTTATGTTTTAAAATTGACAATTTTTTAGTTGAAATATAAAAAGTTAATCTTTGTTATTTGATTTATTGATCTTATGAATGTATTGGATGTATAGATGAAAAAAGTGTAAACTAAATACTAATTAGATTGTTTTTATTTGAATGGAATTCAATTACTGATATAATTACAAATTTTTATTTATATATTATTCAAATTCCAATTTAAAATATATGAATCAATTCAAAATAAATTAAAATATATAATTACAAATTCTAACCTATACATTATTAAAATTGCAATTTCAAATATATATTCAAAATATGTTAAAACATTAAAATTGCAATTTCAAATATATATTCAAAATATGTTAAAACATATAATTATATGTTTTGATGTATATATTGTTTAAATTGTAATTTGGAGCCTCTAAGTCAGTTAAAAATAAACTAAAACATCCAAGGTGCACAGGATGTGAAAATTACATAATAAAATTATGGTTTCACATTTCTAACAAATTTAATGATAAAATAATCACTACAAACATTAGAAAAATCACTAAGAAATAAAACATTTTAACTAGAATTTAGCTTACTTCAAAAATAAGTGTTGCTTTTAAGTTGTTTACACACTTTTTGAAAGTTATATTAATTTGTATAATTTTATTATGGATACACACATTAAAATTGTGATATTAATTGATTGAAAATTATTTTTAATTAATTAATATTATTTTGTTATTCCATATTCCATCAAATATAAATTGATTTTAAATAATTTACATAATTAATACAATTTAAGTTACATAAATTTAGTTTCATTATTTTATTATAAACTAATTAAGATTTATATACAAACCACGAATTATCACATTTTAATCATTAACTACTATTAATAAATTATATTATATCACTTTACACCATTAATCAATTATATTTCATTACTTTGCACCACGGTACCACACCCACCCACATGTAACATGGATATGTTATATGTTCTTTTACTCATTTCCATACTTTATAAAATTTATCAAGTGTTAATTTTAATTATTTCTATACTTTATAAAATTTAGTCAACTCTTAATTTTAATGGTATGGTTTTCTTATGCTTAAAAATTGATAATTTTTTAAACCCATACTTTATAAAATTTATCAACTCTTAATTTTAATCATTTTTATACTTTATAAAATTTAGTCAACTCTTAATTTTAATGGTGCAGTTTTCTTATGTTTAAAAATTGAAATATAAAGAGTTAATTTTGGTTATTTGATTTATTAATTTTAATGGTATAGTTTTTTTTATGTTTTAAAATTGACTTAGTCAACTCTTAATTTTAATGGTGCAGTTTTCTTATGTTTAAAAATTGACAATTTTTTAAGTTGAAATATAAAGAGTTAATTTTGGTTATTTGATTTATTAATTTGAATGGTATGGTTTTTTTTATGTTTTAAAATTGACAATTTTTTAGTTGAAATATAAAAAGTTAATCTTTGTTATTTGATTTATTGATCTCATGAATGTATTGGATGCATAGATGAAAAAAGTGTAAACTAAATATAGATGAAAAAAATGTAAACTAAATACTAATTAGATTGTTTTTATTTGAATGGAATTTAATTATTACTTTTTTGTAAGCAAGATTTGTATAAAAAGATTTCAAAAAACAAGAATTACAGTATCATCATGAGTTCCAGACTGTAGGAATTGAACTGCCCCAGAGGGAAATTATTTCAGCCAGTCGGCTAAAGTAAAGCCCATTGTTTTAAGGTACTAGTCTGAAAATGACATAAACTAAACATAAAAATACCAGTCCCCTGTGGGAGACCGAATCAGCCTGTTAACTAACCCTGATATAAAAACAACATACAAAATATGATCATAGACTCTATGAGGCAAAAGGAAATTCAGACACATTTCTAAACTAGCATGAAGACACCTGTGCATGTCATGTGGTGGGCTTGTAGCAAGGCCACGCATCTAGGGAGGTGGCGTTGGTTGTTGGGTCCATGGCTGGTGTTGTTTCCTCTTTAATCATTATCCCTCCCTCCTCCATGGGCTCGTGCGTGTCAGCGCCTGTGTTGTCGTCGCCTCCAACCCCTTCCTCTTCGACCAATGTCCCTCCCTCCTCCATAACCTCATGCATGGCAGCTCCTGTGTCGACATCGCCTCCAACCCCTTCCTCTTCGAAAAATGTCCCTCCCTCCTCCCTGGGCTTGTGCATGGAAGAGCCTGTGTTGTTGTCGCCTCCAAACCCTGTGTGGTCTTTTCCTCCATCCCCTCTGTCATCTCCATTTCCACCTCCTGAGGCGTCACCCTCTCCTGGTGTTAAGTGACATACCCCCTCTAGAGTTGAGAGCAATTGCAGGAGCATAGAAGTCTTCCCGTCCAGGAGTTCCATTCGAAACTGGAGGTCGTCCAGGCCTTGCCACAATTCAAAGACTAGACCTTGCAGAATTGCAAGGCCATCCTGCAATTGTGAGCCTGGTACAGAGTCTGAGAAGGAATGAGGCCCTAGTTGAGGTGCAAGGGATTCTGTTTGCGCTCCAAGGTAAGGCTGGCCGATTGAGATCTCTGGCTGGATTGGTGTGCTCGCCAGCGAGTTGGGTGGAACTGCAGGAAGTGGTAGCGAGGTGGAAGCCAAGTCGAATGAGGGTCCCAGGTTAAAACCCAAGGAATTTCCAGAGATGGAAAACCATTCCAGTCGGGTGAGGAGAGGGACGAGATGTTGTTAGGGCCTTGTCCAGACTGCGATTGAGAATATGGCGAGGAAGGTGAAGTAGGTGACAAGCTAGGAGATGGTGCAAGCGGGGGTCGGAGAACCACGCGCGGCCGGCTGGGCTACCAGACCGAGCCACGCTTGGATTTCCCCCCTTGTCTCGGCATGCCCAGGACACTCAGAGGATTTTCAGGCGCCGAAAGGAAGCACAGGTAGTGAAGGTGTAGTTGGGAGGAGTGCAGGTCACATGAGGTATCGACTATGGGAGAGAACAACTGCGAATGCACCTGGTAGAAGTCATGGCATCGAGATTGTTGAAGGAGGAAAGCGCGCACAAGCAGATTAAATTCCAATTCATGGATCTAGGACACCGAGCTTAGGCTAGGCGCATTGAGAGGAATTGTGCCTACGGTTGCACGAATTAGGCTTAAATGCATGAGGGTGGCGGGAGGGTGTGACACACTCCTGTCACATGGCCATCGCCATGTTGGCCACCTCACACCCTCCCCTGGTGACGTTTGTCCGCACTGGCATCCCAATGTCCAAAAACATTGTGAAGCAACTGCAGATCAAATGGAAGCACAGTCGTCTAAAGCGCTGTAAGCATGAGCTTGCAAATTTTGTTTTTGCAACATATTTTGATAAATGCTTCCATGTCAATTTTCAAATTATTTTGTGTATATTTTAATGGATTGGTAGTGGGAGGTGAAGATGGGATATATTTTTCGAAGGTAAAGATTGCATTTTATTGTTGATAATGTGGTTTTGGGGAAAGGATGAGTCTGTAAAATCATTTTTTGTTTTTCCTTTCGTGTCGAATTTGAAATTGTTTTCTGTATATTTTAAAGTGAAGATAAGGATATTTTCTTAAGAAGGTCAAAGATGATTAGATTTTATTGTTGCACAAAGTATTGTTGTCTGAATTTTTGCAGTGGGTAATATAGAGCTTTTATTTGAAGTTGGATAGGATTTTTGGGTGAATTTATCTTTATTTTTGGTGTTAATTTAATTGGGTTTGATTCAAGCTGCTAGTGCATACCTCTCAGTTCACAGTCCTAACATTGGTGCCTATTAAGCATGTAATACTTAACATACTCAAAATTCCTAGTAACCTCTTTATATTTTTTTTTGTCTCTAAAGTGACAAAATGATGGCATTTACTTTGTAATTTTGAATGGGATTGTGGTAAATACTGGTATGGTCTGTAATTAGTAATGATATTTTGATTCAACCTAGTAATGGTTACAGTAAGGCACAAAGCCAATAATCTAGTACTTGACCTCCTTCAATATTAGTGCTAATTTACAGGAATGTTGGTGCATATTCACTGGTCAGGACATTGCAACTTTTCTTGTTTCATGCGGAATACTATCCAAGGCTTGGGAAGAGTCACGTCTTGCAAGCAAATTGGAGGGTTTTAGTCTGAATGAGTATGAAGGTGTTGCATATGTGGTCTTCCCTTCATTTCATAACATAGAAGGTTTCGTCGTCCAAGACAACAAATATGGAGAGGGAAATATACAAACCGATAACAAGGTCTTCTCTAGTTGCCTCAAGGGTAATGATGATCAACCAACACTCGTCCATCAGGGAGCTCTTAAGTTGTTCCTACATATTATGGAGAATACAAATTTCCAAGCAAAGGTAAATTAATTTATCTTTCAGGACGGAGTGATCTTAATTTCATAAAAAGAGTAATTACTTCTTCCCTTACTAGAGATGAAATTTTGGAAAATGAAAATACTAACATTGTGTTGATGTGTTTCGTGACCAAATAGATGCAGATTTATATGGATTCAAAACAAAGGAAGCTCAAACCCATTATATTTGTGGGTCATTCCTTAGGAGGGGTAGTTGCAACTTTGGCCACACTATGGGTACTGGAAAAGAGGTTGAGGCAAAGTTCTCCATTTTGTATAACATTTGGAAGTCCTTTAGTGGGGGATGTAGGACTTGTTGAAGCAGTTGGCCGTGAAAATTGGGCAGGCAACTTCTGTCACATGGTTTCAAAGCATGATGTTGTTCCTTGAATGCTCCTTGCACCAATTGAGTTCATCGTTCAGCCCTTGATTTCTATTTTTCCTTATTGACAAGACATAATTGCTAATCACAGTAAAATTGTACCTGATTATTTCATTCAAGATGCTTGTAGGACTCTTCTTAATAATGTTAACTATGGGCTCAACTCTATAAAGGAGTTAGATGGAGTTATCAAGAGAAGTCTGTGTTGAGATTTGATGACAACGAATTACCAAGAACAGATTTGGATCCTATTATTCTGCGTTGGTTACAACCAAATAGACCAAGTTAGAATATGGATAGGGATTGCATTTATTATTCAGTTTCTTGTAAATGTATATAAATACATGTAAGCCCGTAGAAGAAAAAACGGCTGTGAGAGATTGAGTGTGTGAGAGACTTGCAAATCTGATGTAATCTCCATAATCCGAATAATAAGACAACCAATGCCTATGCTTGGTGGACGTAGCCCAACGTTTGGGTGAACGACGTGAAATCCCTGTGTCTATTTCTTATGTGTGTGATTGTTAATTATCATTGAGAATTGTGTCTTCCACATTGACAATTCCAACAAGTGGTATCAGAGCTGGTTAGATATGGTCAGAGCTGGTTGAAGGAGTGTCAAAATTCTCGAAGGAGCCAGAAGTGAAATCTATGTGAGGGAGCGTTGATTTATACATCGTCGTAGGTCCCTCCTCTGAAAGGGTGCAGCGACATATTGGTTGATTTACAATTGCTGGAATTTCCGCACTCCACTGTGTATTACAATGCGTAACTTATTCACGATTTATGCACTCCAAATACAACGGGAGGTGTGGAATCCCCGCACTCCAGCGTTGAGTGAGGTGCGGTGGCTCCCTTAAATCCAAAAATACACGACTGCTCCCTAAAACACTCGTATATTTTTTGGAGTTGAAATTATTTTAAGGTATGGTCGTTTCACTTAAAGTATGGTATAATTCAACCTAAGGTATGGAGTTTGTTTTTAAAACAAATGCGTGGCGGAATTAAAAAGTGAATGTTTTTTTTTTTTTTAAGTAAATTTTTTTGTTTTATAAAAGTTTTTTATATTATTAAAAGGTTTTTTAAATTAAACATTTTTACCAATTATTCCTCCACAATTAAAAGGCCTTGGGTTTTATAAGCAGTGGATATTGGAAAAAAAATTGTGCTAATGGCTAAGATGCAGAGTTCAAAGTTTGAAGTTGAAAAGTTCAGCGGTAAAAACAACTTTGAGCTTTGGAAGCTTAAGATGTGGGATTTACTGGTGCAACAAGAGTTGCAAAAAGCATTGGCAGGCAAGTCAAAGAAACCAGCAGCCATGATGGAATGGGAATGGGAGGCTCTGGATGCGAAATCTCTTAGCACCATTCGTTTCTGGCAGATGAGGTTTTGTTTAATATCGTAGGAGAGGGTACAACATCAGGCTTATGGAGCAAGTTGGAAAGTCTATATATGGCAAAGTCCTTGACAAGTAGAATCTACTTGAAGAGACAACTATACAGTTTGCGGATGAAGGAAGGTACAAAAGTTGCTGACCATTTAAATACATTCAATACCCTTATAGTTCAATTGACTAATATGGAAGTTAAATTCAAAGATGAGGATAAGGCTATTACACTATTGTGTTCGTTGCCTGAATTTTGGGATAATCTAGTCACTTCTATTAGCTTTAGCTCAGCAAATGTTTTAGATTATGACTATGTTGTGGGAGCTTTGTTCGCTGAGGAGATGAGGAGAAAATCCAGTAAAGAAACCTCAACTTCAAAGGCGATGTTGGTCAGAAGTCGAACCACAGAGAAGAATGAGAGAAGTTATTTTCGATTTAAGTCAAGACACAGAAAGGGTAAAGCAAAATGCTGGCACTGTGGCAAAACATGACATCTCAAGAAAGATTGTTGGAAGAGAAAGGAATCTGAGGAAAACTCTATGAAGGAAGCAAATTTGGCTGTAACAAATTCAGGTATAATTGATCACATTTTATCCATTTCTAGTAATTTACAATATCAAGAAGAATGGTAGATAGATTCAGGTGCCTCCCACCACATGTGCTCACATAGAAATTGGTTCATTTCTTATCAATCTGTTGATGAGGGTATAGTGTTTATGGGAAATGGTATTCCTTGTAAAACTGTTGGAGTTGGCAGTATTAGAATAAGGATGTTCGATGGTATTGTTAGGGAATTAACGGATGTTAGATATGTACCTGAGCTTAAATTAAATTTAATTTCATTAGGAGTGTTGGATTCTTGTGGATATAAGTATACAAGTCAGGGTGGAGTTCTCACAGTGTTGAAAGGTAATTTAGTAGTGATGAAGCCAACAAAGGTTGATAACCTTTATAAGCTGGAAGGCAGTATTGAAGTAGCATCTGAAGTGACAGATGCATCTTTTTGTTTATGGCAGAAGCATCAAGGTCATAAGAGAAAGAAAGAATTGCAGGTACTGGTAAGAGGTAAATCAACTCCAGACTTAAAATATTTGTTTCTGAATTCCTACTTGTTTTATATCTCTGCAAGTTATGATGATGGTATAAAGGGATGTTGTGTGTGGGATCCTACTTCTCACAAGATCATCATTGACAAAGATATTGTATGTATGGAACAACCAAAAGGGTTGATCCAAGATCGCAATAGTAAATTTGTTTGCATGCTAGGTAATTCATTGTATGACCTATTGGTACCCAGGCAAATATACAAGATGTTTGAATCCTTCATAGTGAGTCAGAATTTTTCAAAGGGTAGGAATGACTATACAGTTTATAGTGCATTCACAGTCTTGATGTTCTTTGCTGATGATATGCTCGATGCAAGCCAAAGCATCGATAAAATCAGTAAGAAAATGACTGAGGTGGATAGGACAATTCACATAAGGGATCAAGGAGCAGCAAAACAAATTATGTGCATGGAAGTACATAGGGATGGTAATGGTAAGCTGTGGTTGGAGTTCAGAATGAACATTGGCTTGCAGAAAAGGTGATGAACAAAAGGAAGAAGCAAGGTATCAGGTTAATTGTTGTCAAGGTGGAGATTGTTTGGATTTGGTGACAACGAATTACCAAGAACATATTTGGATCCTATTATTCTGCATTGGTTACAACCAAATATACCAAGTTAGAATATGGATAGGGATTGCATTTATTATTATATAAATACATGTAAGATCGTAGAGGCAAAAACGACTATGAGACACTTAGTGTGTGAGAGACTTGCAAATCTGATGTAATCTCCATAATCCGAATAATAAGACAACCGATGCCTATGCTTGGTGGACGTAGCGCAACGTTTGGGTGAACCAGTGAAATCCCTGTGTCTATTTCTTATGTGTGTGATTGTTAATTATCATTGAGAATTGTGTTTTCCGCATTGACAATTCCAAGAGTCTGTAAAGACCTTTTGGTACTCATGTTTTGTTCAGGCAGGGCACAACTTGTATTGATAATTCTAAAACCTTTCTGCAAATTCTTCATTTGACAATGCAGAGCCACGAAAAACCTTATGAGAATATCATACTGGGCTATTTTTTTTTAGAGCATATAGAGTATGGTTGTGTTTTGAATCATGTCATTGAAAAGTCCATAAGTGGGAGAAGAACTGAAAAACCTGATTCAAAATCTTCTCAACAGATGGGGAATGTCATTGCTGCTGAAAGCCATCGATGTTGGTGCTCAGGTAAAACTAAATTCCTTCTTAATATCTTGTAATATGTTAGATCTGATATTTCAAGTGAAAATTTCTCCCCATATAATATATCAAGGTTAACTTGGATATATATCCCCAGCCTGGCATGTAATCTCTTATCATGTCCCTGCCATAGCAGGGACATAAAGTTTTGGGCCATTTCCATTATTTGAACGCGCGGTTTCCGAGGCATGGG
>JZKD02S1490500.1:1142572-1155065 GCA_000966675.3 Picea glauca | reverse complement strand
CCTTTTTACAATAAACGGGAATGCCAAAAACCCTAGACATCCAAAAACCTAACCCTAGGAGATGAAGCGCCAAAAGTCATGTGGGCCCCGTTTGGGTAAGTTAGTACATTAACTTTCTGGGGTCGTAACTTTTGCATACGATCTTCGTTTCAGGCGTATGATAGCCCATTGGAAAGGTATCATAAAGGAGATTCATCTTGGGGCCTCATTCATACCATAGGAAAACATTAAGAAGATCAATCCTGAAAAACCTTCATTTAGGTCCTCAAAATGGCCCCAGAATTTAAAACTGCTAAAAATAGTAAATTGCCAAAATTGCCAGAAAACTGTTTTGAGCCAGTTGGAAAAGGTGGGTGGCCACTGATATCCACCTGGATCAATCCTCCCTCCTTAGGAATAAATGGTCTCCATTGCGTTGAGTTCACGGGGGAGAGGGAAAAGAGTTTGTTGAATCTGCATCTTGGTGAGTTGCTTGCCTTGCTGGAAACGTCACGCTGCTCAGTTTGTGGAAGTCTATCACGAACCTGTTGAGGCTGAGGTTGTTCAACAAGTTGAGATACATGAGAGGACGGTGTGTAGAATGAATCTTTGCGCTTTGTTGCAGCCTTGTCCACCTGCTTCTGTTGGATAGAAGGTGCTTGGGGCGAGTCTGTAGTGGTTGCAGTGTCCTTCTGTTTTTCTTTTGAACAGATTGTGAAGAAGCTAAATTTTGCAGTATGAGATACTACCTTGCGGCACTTTTTAGGTGGAACAGTAGTCGGAACTACCTCTGGTATTTTGTAGAGATGACCCCCCAAAGTAACAATGACACTACGGGGTCGAGACTCATAAACATCATGGCGCTTCCACATATATGGCTGGCCCAAGAGAACATCATAGACATCCAGTGGGGCAACATCACATAATACCTCATCCTTGAAGGGATGTATGTCGTATGACAATCGACATTATTGGCTGACACAGAGATCTCGTCCTTGGCGAAGCCACCGGATGTTGAATGGCTGTGAGTGTGGTGTTGTCGACAATCCAAAATGTTTGACGACCTCTGCTAAGATGAGGTTCTTCTAGCTTCTGCTATCTTTTAGCGTCAGAAGTCACTCCTGGATTGCTTGCAGGAGCAGAGCCCAACGCCCATCAATTTTATGTCACGATTTGTTTAATGGGGTGATCGGATGGGTAAAGACTCAAGAAAATATAGCTTTAACTCAGGAAACTAGGCCTGGTATGTAGAAAGAAAGGGAGGTCTTGATCCAACTTTCCTTAGTAAATGGATTAAAGGGTGATAGATGGAAGACTTGTGAGAAGGGAAATCAAGACTGCCTCGGGCGACAGGCCTTCAGAGGCTTGAGGGTGAAAAACTCAGAAACCAAGATCCTCTTGGTCCAGAGCTTCTAGGAGTTGAGGGGTGACTCGACTGAATCCTTCAATTCCAAGTCGTTTCAGTGCTGAGAAAATCACAGGAACCGATTAGAAACAATGTAACTATTACAGTGATCCAACCTACATCGTCCTATAACATCTACAACTCAACTGGATCCTCCAATTCCGAGTTGTTCTAACACAGTAAAAAAAGAGATGGAAAATAAGTTGACATCCATAAAGTAAGAAGTCTCAAATGCCTTGTACATTAACCAGAGCGACCAACGCTTCGTCAAAACTTTACAATCAGGAGCCTTGCTCAACCATCGATGATTACAAAATACAAAGACTAAGTCTATATACTCAGGAAAAGTCACCTCACAGAGAAGTGCCCAGTCACCCAAGGCTTGGTGTCACTTCAGTCAAACTCGTATTGATATCTTTCTTCAAGCGCCATCTTAACTGCGCATGGCTTCTGCAAGGAGGGTAGCTGAGCCATTAAGCGTTGAGCTAGCGTGTACAGACTTCCCTGTCTAGTTCGAGGACTTCGGCATTGTTTCTTTGGAACAATCGGTATGCAGGACCTCTTCGAGTAGACTGCTTGCCAGACCTTCCATTCCTCACACTTAATGAATGAAAGGAGGTTTCAACCACCCGTCCTCATATTCATTTACTCTAAGCGAAAACCAGGATCGAGGTCGCATCAGATAGCGCATGGAGATCACGATGATCCTTTCGACGACTAGACCCGACGCCTTTTCCCCCTTTGCGCAGCTCTCTTTCTTTCCTGAGTGATCGCGGGCTGTGACCCTGTGCTTATCCCCAAGGCGCTTTTGAAATTCGCGAATAGGAAGGGGTTGATCCCTATTTCTTAAAATCGTGATTAGTGAAACGCTGAGACATCTTAATCTGACGCCACGCGCCCCTCTAGATCTAACGGTTCTGAACTCTCCCGACGATGTTGTGGGCCCCAGGTCTTGGACGCTCTCGTCACTTCGCGCATTGGGGGTATGAGGGAGCTACTCTTTGCGCTTCGAAATCGTGATGGGAGAAAAGGCGAGGAGCCTAATCGTGCACTGGGTGTCCCCTTTAGATGGATGGCTAAGACTACTCCTCGATATTGTGGGCCTGCCTTTGAGCACTTTCGGCACTTCATGGTTCAGGGTTTCGAAATGTACAACGACATAAAACCTTCACCCTTTGAAATCGTGACTGCCGAAAAGCCGACGCGACTGGATCTCGCGCCACGTGTCCTTTGGATGGGCGGCTACTATTCTTCCCTGCATACAATATGGGCACGATCTATTCGCGCTAATCTCGGCGCAACTCTACTATCTGCGATTTCCCGCCGGCCACCCATCTTCCCCTATGGACGAATCTGGACTGTCGTCAATATAATTTTGCTCGCTTACTCACTTGGAAGCTTGAAATGAGATTTTCCTATGTTGTGCTCGGGCGCTTCTCCTGCGACTTGCAGACTTGAATACTCTTGTGCCCCAGACAATAAATGTTACTAACATTAGGCTCCATGGGGGATAGATTCGTCCCTACGATGCTCTAAGGACTCATTTGCAGTTCCAGTGCCTTGTTGTTGGGATATGGAGTCATTTACTAAGACGAAACAATAAAAGTAAAAAACAAAGAATAGAAAGGACAATATTTACAAAACATAGGAGACACCGAAGGCTCAGACAATTTTTTTTTTAAGAAAATGCCCATTTACTGGCCTGCTGAAAACTTCTTCGCCTCCCAAATCTTGCAACCTGTACGTATTATTTGAGAAAACCTCAGATATTCTGAAAGGCCTGATCCACAGGGCTTCAAATTTGCCATGTTTGCCTTTATCTTGCTTAGGAGCATTCCATTTCAGCTCCAGGTCTCCTATCTGAAACTCTTCCTTCTTGGCCTTCTTATCAAAACCCTGCTTGATCCTTTGCTGATGGTCCTAAATTCTACCCAATACTTGTTCCCTGACCTGCTAGACTTCCACTAGCTGATGAATTCTTCTGATCATGTCATCAAGCTCCTCTTGATGATCCTAGAGGAATTTTACTACAGGAATGGCTAAATGAGAAGGAAAAACAACCTCTGCTCCATAGACTAATTGGAAAGGAGAGACGCCTATAGATCTCTTCATGGTCACTCGATCGGCCCATAGAGCGAATTTCAATTTTGAATGCCAAGCCTTCTTGTTGTCTTCCAACAGCCTTTTGATGATCCTAATCAGGCTTTTGTTGGAGGATTCTGCTAAGCCGTTTCCCTGTGGGTAGTATGGGGTGGAATGAATCAGTTTGATCCTAAATTTCTCACAGAACTTGGCTAACGGCTCAGCCCCGAAAGCATCTGCGTTATCAGTGACAATTTTACTTGGGCAGCCGAACCTTGTGAAGAGGTCCTCCAGGAACCCAATGATTACCTTGTGGGAAGCACTCTTGGTAGGGATAGCTTCAATCCACTTGGTAAAGAAATCTGTAGTAGTCAGGATCCATCTGTGCTACCCACTGGAAGCGGGGTGAATTTCTCCGATGAAGTCTAGGCCCCACTGCTGAAAAGGTCCCGAAACAACCACAGGATTTAGCGGCAAGGACTTGAGATGTTGTTTTCCTGCAAACCTTTGACATTGGATACAGGTTCTAACTCCTCTATGGACATCAACAAACAAGGTGGGCCAATAGTACCCGGCTCTGAGAATTTTGTGGGCTGTGGCCTTCCAGAAATGGTGCCCTCCACATAGGCCACTGTGAAATTCAGGCATGATCATATTGGCCTCTTGTGAATTCATACATTTTAAAAGCACCCCCAGAGGGTCTTTCCAATATAAAATTTGATCGATAAGGAAGTATCTGACTACCTTGAGCTTTAGAGCTCTTGCTTTGTTTCTTTGCAGTCCATCTAGGGGCCGCAACTCCTACAGGAAATATATGACATCCTTATACCAAGGACATCGAGCCACTGGGGGCTCTCTTTTAGTTTCTATTTCAGACAGCTGACCCCGCTGAATTCCTAAGCATTCATTCATGAAACTTATCCCCAAAGCTTGGAAATTGGCTTCAGCTAACAGCTTGGCTAAACCTTGACCTTTGATCAATTTGGTAGGCTTTATTTCCAGGTCAAATTCCAGAATCTTGGCTATCCACTTACTCCTTCTCTCGTCTAGGTCAAGCTGAATAAGAATGTCTTTAACAACAGCCGAGGGAACATAGGCGATGATTTTTGACTGCAGGACATAGATTCTAAAGGCCTTGAGAGCCTTTACCAGGGAATAGGCCTGCTTCTCCATGGTGTCATACTTGACTTCAGCATCCCTTAATGCTCGGCTGAAATAGGAAATAGGCTGCTCTAGCCCAACCTCGTTTGTCTGTAATAAAACAGCAGCCACCATGTCAGGTGAGGCAAAGGAGAAAATAACGAAATCCTTTGAGTAATTGGGACTGATAAGCACAGGGGCTTCAGTCAGGGCCTTCTTTATTTGCTCAAAGGAATGTCACGATTCAGAAGTCCACTTTACTTCATTTCCTTTCCTTAACATGGTTGTTATAAGTCTTACCTCCTCAGCAAAGTTAGGTTCAAATCTCCTCAGAAAATTGATCTTACCAAGGAAAGATTGGACCTCCTTCTTGGACCTCGGGACTGATAAGGCTTGTATTTCCTCAACTCTATTGGGATCGATCCTTACTTCTCCTGCTAATACTATGTGTCCTAGTAACTTTCCCTCCTTCATGGCGAACAGAGATTTCTTGGGGTTTAATGAAATGCCAAAACTCCTGCATTTCAGGAAAACCTTCCTGAGATGACAACAGTGTTCTTTATCAGATTTTGAAAACACTGTGATGTCATCTAGATAGATGACCACAAATTTATCCTTTTCCCCAACGAAAGATATGTCCATGGCATGTTGAAACGTTGCCCCTGCATTCATTAATCCAAACGACATCTTGGCATACATGAACATGCCCCATGGAGTGGTGAATGTTGTCTTTTCCCTGTCCTCAGGCAGAACAGAGACCTGATTGTAGCCAGAGAAACCATCGATCATGGACATCCTGGATGCTCCTGTTACCCTCTGTAGAATATGTTCCATCTTTGGTAAGGGGTAGTTATCCTTTCGCGAGCTCCTATTCAGGTTTCTGAAGTCTACACAGAGTCTGATTTTTCCATTCTTTTTCCTTACTGGTACCAAGTTGGCTACCCACTCTGAATATCTCAGTGGTACAATGATCTGAGCTTGAAGCAGCTTCTTCACTTCCCTCTCCATGATAGGCAGCATCATAGGATTGATCTGTCTCAGCTTTTGCCTGAATGGCTTTGCCTCTCCTTTCAACAGGATTTTATGCTCGATGACAGAGGTGTCATATGTTTTGAGGTCTTCGTAGGTTTAGGAAAAAACATCAGCAAATTCCCTCAAAAGTCCAATGTATTCAGACCTCTACTCCTTTTTCAGACTACTTGACAATTTGACAAACTTTGGCTCACTCTCGGTGCCAATGTTGCACTGAACAGTACCAATGTCATCCTCCGAGATTTCCCCCTTTAACGACACATCATTTCTATCAAAAATACTTTCCAAAGGAACCAGTCCCCTTGGAATGTGGTTGTTGGGGAGCTGCACAATGTCATGCTTTGTTATTTTACTCAGCAACTTACCCCCATCAAGCCCTTTCTCAGAGACAGAATCTTGGTCGATATGCATATATGAAAATTCTTCGACAGTCTCCAAGAATTTCTTGATCTCGAGATCATCCTCGAATACCTTCCAATGTTTAGCGTTGTCTGGTATGGAGGGCCTGTATTTTACTTCCACATCATATCTAGATTTGGGCGGCAAGGGTGCTTTGAAAATGCTCGTTCATGTAGCCAAGGAATCTGCCACTGTGTTCTCCCCTCTTGGGATGAAAGAAATGTTAAATGTTGAGAAGACACTGTCAATTAGGTCCCATACCTCATTTATGTAACTCCTGAGTCAAGGATTCTCGGCCTGGTAAGCGCTTCTGATCTGCTGGACCACCAACTCTGCATATATGAACACTGCTACTTCCTGGATTCCCATTTCCCTTGCATCTCTTAATCCTAAAACAAGATCTTCATACTTTGCCACATTGTTGGTAGCTTCAAATTCTAGTTTGTATGACAGAGACATGGTTTCCTGAGCAGGTGACACAAAAAACACCCCAGCACCAGCGCCTTCCCTGGAAGAGGCTCCATCAAAAAACATTTTCCAGACGGGGGAGATGGGGGAAGAAAATTCATGAGGAGTGGTGGGACGCTTTCTGAGTTTTAGAGGAGGCTCGAGAGCATGAGTGAGTTGTAGTAAGATGGAACCCAAATCAGTGTCCAAGGCAAAAATGGGATGGTTGGTAGGGTTGACTTTATCACCGATTATATAGGCCAGTTGGGCTTCTCTGTATAGCCTTCTATGCTCTCCTCCAAACACTGGGATAGTAGCATATGTGAGGTCCATTTGCAAAGTTCCCCCTAGTCTTTTTATCCAACATCTTGATAACAACATACCGAACTTGGGGGGGACATCAGCCACTACAATATCCATGACCACACTTTTCATGGGCAATTGAAACAAGGTCACAACCAGGTCTTTGATAACCCCGAGACATTGGACTTTTCTAGATTCAAAGGAATAGAGGTCATGATAGGATCGGGTGACTTCTAGCCCTAATTCTTCCATGAAAGTCTTGGGCATGAGGTTATGAGAAGCCCCCGAATCCATCAAGCAGTTATGCAGCACCTTGTCATGTATGTTCAAGGAAGTGTAGAAAGGAGGGGATGAGTCATTTATGTCTTCTACCATAGGACATAGGATAACTACAGGATTTTCATCTTGTAAATTGATGGAGTATGTGGGAAGGCATGAGACCTCAGACTGCAAAATCTCAGAGAATCGTTTCTTGAACCCTTCATGTTTAATCAATTTGGTCAGTGGCACAGGGATCCTGATCTTTTGAATTTCATGCGCAAAATTAAAAGAAGATGTAAGCTTTGGGATTTCTCTTATTTTGGGAACATGAATATGGACTATGGGAGAGAGGGGTTGGTGCTTCTTACCTCTGTGACTGTCTGCTACTTCATTAGCAGGCTTCTCTGTCCCATTGAATTTCTCAGGAACGTCAGGTGCCACCGTCTTTTTCTTGGACCTCAGGTCATACCTGCCTCGGTTGCCAATAGCCTAGTCTCCCTTGCTTAGTTCATTTAGCTGGCTTTCCATGAGAGACTCCTCGTATGATGATTGAGTGAGATGAGGAAAATGAGGAGTGTCTCTGAAGCAATAGATTTCAGGATCAATCTCATCTGTTTCCCCTTCTTCCTGTTCAGCCACAAAATTGTTTTGAAAAGGGGCCTAAATTTTCTGGTCTTCTCTGTCTCTTCCCCTCTCTCTTTGCACAGTCGGGGAATTAATATTGTTTGGCCTCCTGAAACCTCCTTTGTTTTCGGCATTTTGGGGGACCTTGTATGCTTGCCTCCCTTCCACCTTCATTCTCTCGATCTCTGCAGACAGAGACTTCACCATCCTGGTCAATTCATCCACTTGAGGGTGATGCACCGATGGGCCAGAAGTCGAGGCTTCCGACCTTCCCTTTCTTCTGTCTGCGTCGGTCTTGTTTCTCAGTCTATCAGCTGATAATACATTGGATTCCACTTCTATGGCTACGTCTTTCATTTGATAAGGAGGTGGCTCTTCTTTCTCTCAATAAAAGACAGAAATCGGGGCCAAACGCACTAGCATAAGAAATCTTGGCTGAGGCTTCTGAAGGCTTTATTTCGGTAGGGATTTTATTATACATCTTATTGAATCTTTTGGAGAATTCGGAGACAGAATCCCCTTCCATATTATTCAAAGACCTGAACTCTGTCATGTAATACATGAAATCCTTCCTATCTCCCCACTGCCTCAGGAAAACACTATCCAGGGCTTCGATCCCAGCAATAGATCCCGAGGCCAATCCTCTAAACCACTTTCTCACCTCACCATCGAGGCTCTGGACGAAGACTCTCATCCAGACATCTTCATTTTCAATGTTCAGGTTGTCTGCATAACTATAGAAAGAAGCCAGGTGCTCTTTCGCAGTTACATCCCCTTCCCCAGTGAACTTGGGCATATACTTCAAGTAATCTCCAGCAGGGAGAGGATTCATAGGATGAGGTAGGATTAAGGGAGCGTATCTGGCAGCGACTATGGCGTCCATTCTATTTAGAGGGGGATTAGCACCAGCCATAGGAATATTAGGTGGAGGAGAACTTGGGGGAGAAGGAGTTCGTGAAAGGGCTACTGGGAATGAGTCTTCAAGTGGAATGGGAAACAGAAGGGGATTTAAGGAGAAGGCTAACGGGCTTAATTCGACAGGTGCTCCTCTTTGTGCAGGAGTGGTAAAGATAGGAGTGGGAAAATATTCTGTGGTCCTGGGTCTACGCTAAGATACAGCTTCAGAGGAGAGGGGAGTGACAAGGATTTCTCCCTCCAATCCCAGACTAGGAGGGGAAAACTCAGCAGGAACACTCCCAAAATTCAGGAAATGGGAAACCTCTGAAGGAGGTCTATTAAGAAACTGAGGAGGAGAAAATGGAGTTCCTACAGAAGGAGATGGCGGATTACCTGCTTCGGCGGTGGAAGTTTCTCCTTCAGAGGCCTTTCCTTTTCTGAGAACCACCTCTGGATCAGTTTCAAGTGTAGCTAGAAGCAGCTGTGGATGAGACCGCATGTGTCTACCTCTGAAAGCCACAATTAACACGGCAGGTTCGCCACAGTGGAGTCATCACAATGGATTCACCAGGTGCACAGTAGCAATATTTAAAGGCTCTGATAGCTGATGCACCTTCAGAATCAGAAGCTCAATGTCGTTCAATCCCGGGGAAAATTTTCAACTTCGTCCCCGACAACGGCGCCAGAAATGTTAGCGTCAGAAGTCACTCCTGGATTGCTTGCAGGAGCAGAGCCCAACGCCCATCAGTTTTATGTCATGATTTGTTTAATGGGGTGATCGGATGGGTAAAGACTCAAGAAAATATAGCTTTAACTTAGGAAACTGGGCCTGGTATGTAAAAAGCAAGGGAGGTCTTGATCCAACTTCCATCAGTAAATGGATTAAAGGGTGATAGATGGAAGACTTGTGAGAAGGGTGAGAAAGACTGCCTCGGGTGACAGGCCTTCGGAGGCTTGAGGGTGAAAAACTCAGAAACCAAGATCCTCTTGGTCCAGAGCTTCTAAGAGATGAGGGGTGACTCGACTGAATCCTTCAATTCCAAGTCGTTTCAGCGCTGAGAAAATCACAGGAACCGATTAGAAACATTGTAACTATTACAGTGATCCAACCTACATCATCCTATAACAACTACAACTCGACTGGATCCTCCAATTCCGAGTTGTTCTAACACAGTAAACAAAGAGATGGAAAAGAAGCTGACATCCATAAAGTAAGAAGTCTCAAATGCCTTGTACATTAACCAGAGCGACCAACGCTTCATCAAAACTTTACAATCGAGAGCCTTGCTCAACCATCGATGATTACAAAATACAAAGACTGAGTCTATATACTCAGGAAAAGTCACCTCACAGAGGCGTGCCCAGTCACCCAAGGCTTGGTGTCACTTCAATCAAACTCGTACTGATATGTTTCTTCAAGCGCCATCTTAACTTCGCATGGCTCCTGCAAGGAGGGTAACTGAGACATTAAGCGCTGAGCTAGCGTGTGCAGACTTATCTATCTAGTTCGAGGACTTCGGCATGGTTTCTTTGGAACAATTGGTACGCAGGACCTCTTCGAGTAGACCGCTTGCCATACCTTCCATTCCTCACACTTAATGAATGAAAGGAGGTTTCAACCACCCGTCCTCATCTTCATTTACTCTAAGTGAAAACCAGGATCGAGGTCGCATTAGATAGCGCATGGAGATCACAATGATCCTTTCGGTGACTAGACCCAATGCCTTTGCCCCCTTTGCGCATCTCTCTTTCTTTCTTGAGTGATCGCAGGCTGTGACCCCGTGCTTATCCCTAAGGCGCTTTCGACATTCGCGAATAGGAAGGGGCTGATCCCTATTTCTTGAAATCACGATTAGCGAAACGCCAAGACAGCTTAATCTGACACCATGCGCCCCTCTAGATCTAACGGTTCTGAACTCTTCCGACAATTCTATGGGCCCCAGGTCCTGGACGCTCTCATCACTTCGTGCATCGGGAGTATGAGGGAGTTGCTCTTTGCACTTCAAAATCGCGATGGGCGAAAAGGTGAGGAGCCTAATCGTGCACCGGGTGTCCCCTTCAGATGGACGACTGAGACTGCTCCTCGATATTGTGGGCTCACCATTTGGGCACTTTCGGTGGTTCGTGGTTCGGGGTTTCGAAATGTACAACGACATAAAACGTTCACCCTTTGAACTCGCGACTGTCGAAAATCCAACGCGACTGGATCTCGCGCCACGTGTCTTTTGGATGGACGGCTGCTATTCTTCCCTGCATACAATATGAGAACGATCTATTCGCGCTAATCTCGGTGTAACTCTGTTATCCACGATTTCTCGTCGGCCGCCCATCTGCCCCTATGGACGAATCTGGACCAACGTCAATATAATTTCGCTCGCTTACTTGCTTGGAAGCTTGAAACGAGATTTTTCTGTGCTACGCTCGGGCGCTTTTCCTGCGACTTGCAAACTTGAATACTCTTGTGCCCGGGACAAGAAATGTTACTAACACTATCAACAATAAAATGCAACAGGGTCCCCTTCACCCACATTTTTGAATGAAAAAGGCACTCCCCCTCTTCGGGATTTATTAGTTCTTCTAGTTGAATTGTTGCGGTCATGACAATAGCAGTGGGGTTTGCGTCAATGATCTGTCCTTTACCAGTATTTTCAGAATCAGATTATGAATCAGGGTTTTGATCCTTGTCTTTGATATCGACCACCAATGATTGTTTTGAGCAACATTCATCGGTGTTGTTCCAGGGGCTTTTGTGGAAATCACAACATTTTCCGGTATCCTTCTTCGTCTTCCCGTGACCCTTCTTTTCATTTGGCTTAGACTGGTTTTCAGGAAGCTGTTTGTTAGGGTCGTATATATCATACTTTGGATGTTGTGAATTTGCAGACCCAAAATCCCGTTTGTTCTGATGCTTAAATTTATGCTCGATTTTAACAGCATATTGATAAGCAGCACCGAGTGATGAGATGTCCAGAAAATCCATTTTAGTTTGGATGTATTTGTGTAGAGCCCCATGGTATTTCAGAACCAAATGTCGTTCAGAGTCTTTGATACCCAGCTTGATGCGCAAGGTATGGAAGGTATTGGTGAACTCCAAAACTGCTTGGCCCCTCTCTTGCCACAGTGTGGTCCATCTCATGTACTGGTCCTCATAGTTGTCAACAAGGTAATACTGTTCCTTTATCGCATCCACAAAAAAATCCCAAGTGGGCTCGGCCCCACATATTCTAGATTCCTCTATGGAACTTTGCTCCCTGTAAGTTTCCCACCAATGTTTGACATGAGGGAAAGATTTAAGGAGTGCGAATGTGATCTTTTCTTTGTTGGAAAAATTGTGAATAGAGAAATAACCTTCTAGCAGAGTTAACCATTTTTCTAGGGCTTCTGCATCTATTTGTCCTTCAAATAAAGGAATATCAAAATTAACTTGTACCTTGAAAGGTGAGGTGCCTCCAAAGTGGTCGCTTGATGAATATGCGCCTGCTGCTATCGGCAGGTGTTGAAGGATGTGGGAAAAATTCTCCATCATTTCGTCCCTCTTTCCCGTGAGAGCTTGCTTAAGCAACAGATTGATAGTATCGTCTGCTCTGTTGTTTTTATTTTCTTCCGCCATTGAGGGCTTCTTGGGTGTGCGAGAGAGATTGTATTCAAGAGAGACAAGATCGAGACCCAAATTTCTATACTTGGACCTTGTCGGGGACATGCACTAAAAAAACGATCAAGAGCATCCTGCTCTGATACCACTGATCCAGATTATTTTCAGCACGAAATGAGAGTGGAGATATAATAAAGAAATGCATAGAGATATCGTGGATATTCAATAATATAACAGAAATGTATCAAAGATGCAACCATAAACACAGATATACAGTAATACACGATTTCTATTAATGAAAGAAATGTACAGAGACTGTAAAAATACAGAGT
>JZKD02S1490500.1:1095075-1131654 GCA_000966675.3 Picea glauca | reverse complement strand
TATGCACAATTTCTAGTGGTCTTGTCGTTGAATATTCTTTTGATTTAAACATGGTCTTTGTTTGCTTTCCTTGTTGACAATGCTTGCATAAAGTGTTGGTTGGTTTCATGATCTGAGGAATTTCTCTAACTGCTTCCCTTTTGCTGACTTTGACAAGGTTATCAAAATGTATGTGACCCATTCTTATGTGCCATAGCCAACTTTCATCTTCCTTTCCTAGGCTTAGATATCCTTTGGTTACCTCAGTCACCTGTAGATATTCAATATGCTCAAGTGTGATTGAAATGAGAGAGCCTTGCCTCTTATTTATACTTTCATGTAGCTTCCTTAGAAACATCTTCTAGACCACTTTGTCCACATAGTCACCTATGTCCAACTTTGCCCAATTTTCCACTTGTCCATATATCCAATAGCCACTTGGATACTTAACCCATTTTCCTCATTTTAGGGTTAACCTTCTTATAACCACTTTCCATAATTAGAAAGTTCTCCATTGACTTTATTATTTAAATAATCCTCCTTGACTTTGTCACTTCAATTTATTATTTAAATAATCCTCTGTGACGTTGTCACTTCACTTTATTATTTAATAATACTCTTTGAATTTGTCACTTCACTTTATTATTTAAATAATTTCTTCTTTGCAATCACTTTGACTTCTTTGACCTTTTGGGGCTTCAAGCCAACATATGGGGATCCTCCAACTTCGTAAGGCCATAACTCTAAAACCGTGAGGAGTTATGTGACGTTCCACATAACACTAGAAATGGCATGACATGTACTATCCATATAGAATAGCCTTACCTGCAATTATATCAAAACTCATACCATTATACATCAAACAAACTTGGGTCCATTACCCAAACCTTTGTGCTACCAGAATTTGCTACCGAACCTTCTTCAAGGGTTGACATCAATGACAACCAACCCAATTAATAAAAAACTGAGAGATGTGAACTTGGCCCTATTCCTTGGGTGCTAACCTCTCCTCACAAGATCGACGGTTGTGATTTATACTGGCATGGAGATCGACGGTCCTTTTTAATTAGCGTGGATATCTATGGCTCTATTCCTTGTATGTTGATCAACGACATAGATTTGTCTTCTCCCTGATCTGGCGACTGTGAGGGATTGCAGAACCTCAACTAGCTCGTGCATTAATCTTCATCCTGATTTCCGTAATGAAAAACTGCTCGCTAGTGGAGGGGTTTTTATGAGCCATTGATCTATTGAACTATCAAGATCAATGGTCCAGGCGAATTGTGGAAACTGAAATAGAACGGTTGTTAATTCACCCTCATATCTCCGCAATAAATCTTATCCCTTCAGCTATCTCCTGCACGATCTGACGGTCACAACTTAATCAGTCGTTGACCCGAAGATCCTCCTCTCTTCGTCCATATCTGAAGTTCATGATTCGTCGGTTAACATTCTATCCCTTTCCTCACAATCAGATGACCTACAATGCTCCTAGCTGGGTGATGAATGGTCGACATTCATTCCTTATCCTCCCCTGCACGATTGCGATCTAATGGTTGTTTTTTACTGTTGGGTTTATCGAATGGTTGTTGAGTCTCCATGTGATCACAATTGTCTTCTACCTTGAGCGCATTGTAGGATCATCGATCCTTCTCATGATCGATGATCACTGTAATAATCTTCCTCGAGTTTGTATAGAAGGTAGGACTATACCAATCTTTCTCCAAAATTCTAATTCTTCAGAGATATCGTTCATAACCCTGCAACACAAACCCTGTACTTGCAATTTCTCGACCTCAACTATAAGCACATAGACATACACTTCATACTTGAAAATAATCTTAACATTCTCAATGAAAATTTCTCTTCATTAACGATCAGAGGCTTCTCAAATCTCAATCTACACATTCTAATGGGGTAACAATCGACACAGAGTGTTCAATTTCCCATTAACTCAATATTGTACAGTTTCATAGATTACATGAGGCCTTACTGCTTCTCAGACCTAGATCACCTGCAATAGGTATTTTCCCTCTCTTGTCCTGATTAACATTCTATTGGCCATACCCTAACGGCTCTAAGGATTACAATATTTGTACAAATGAATTATGCAACCATTTATGGTTCAGATCCAAAATCTACTCAACCATATCCTAAAGATCCTCTAGATCCCTAAAATCCTCAACCAAACCTAATCTAGGATTCATAATCCCTATGATATCAAATATATCCTAAGACCTCTCAACCCTCATGTTCTCATACATTTGAGAACAATTACAATTCAATCCTCACACACACATTACGCTCCAAATTCTCAAAAACATAGGAAAATACATTAAATCATGCTTATGGAACCTAAATGAAAGGCCCCCTAGATCTCTGCCAAATGTACAAAATCTAGAAGGCAGGATCCTTCTGCATCAAACTCCCAAGGTTGAAAATATTCATGATCTTTTGATCATGTGTCTTCAAATGTTGATGAAAACCTCTAGGGTCCCAAACCTTAGTTTGTAGTTGATCAAATGTTTTGCACCTTTGTTGTTGTTGCATATCAACTGCCTTTTGGTTCATTTTCCTTCCTTAAATCAGCTTCAAATTTTTATTGATCCTCCCTTCTGTTATCATCTTCCTCCATCTGAACTTTCAATCATCAAATTACACAGTTCTTCAATCACAGAATCAATTTCTGTTATCCCCTACAATTCTTGATTTCTTTCATTAACATCTTCTTGGTCTATGCATCCTTTCTTTGGTCTGTTGTTGTTGTTATCCTTTGGATGCATTGCATCTTCACTTGTATATCCTTGACTACTCTCAAGGTTTACACAATATTTCACTTCTTCCAGTTCCATATTTAACCTATGGAATCTTTCCTGCAAATTATTCTCCTGAATTTGAATAAAGCAATGAATTAAAACCAATTGTTTCATACCTTCACTTACCATATCATAAACATCCTTATCAGTCATCATTTATTCCTTTTATCCTTATGTAGCCCAATGTAACATTTCCTCAACAGAAATTTATTTAAGCCAATCCACTGGCTCACTCATGTCTTCAGCAATTCTCATACCTTCAACATCCTTCTCATTGTTTTCATGAAACGTCGTTTCATGCATAACATAATTTTGAATATGCCCTTGACAAGGCAATTATTCCTTCACCCTATCCTTGGAATATTTCTAATCTTCATAACCTGCATTCACACACCAATTATCATATTTAACATTATAAAATTATGTCGTTTCAATCCTCACCATGGATTTTCCTTCTTCTTCTTATTTTTCTGCTGAAGTTTTATTGTCTCTGTCTACTTGAGACAATTCTACCATCATATCATCCTTTTTTGCTTAACCACCTACAACCACACTTTCCTACAATTCATTGTAGTTCTCCATCCAATCAATAGGGTTACTAATATCATTATTAAGAATCAATCTCTGCTTACGTTCACACCAGTGAACTTCCTCATCTTCATCCATTTCCTCAATATCATCCATGTCTTGTGTTGTTGTCATGATTTCAAAAAGCATATGTCCACATTCTCCAAACTACATGACAGTCTCATCTAGTTGTCCAATTTCTTCTCCTGCAACCACAAACAATGGATTATCATAAAAATAAAATTCATGAGGTCTCATATCCTCATCCAAACCCTCTTTCAGCACGTCATCATCATGTTGATTTGAACTCCTCAAAGAGTCCATGAGACTTTCTGCAAGACTCCCCTATCCTTCATATCCTTCCTCGAGTTTACAATAAACAACCTTCATCTTAAACTTAGCTGCTCTAAGTTCTCTCTTCACTCTGACATACAAACTTTTCCTCAACCTTACCTGTAGTAGGTTCCATCTCACTGTCTTCTTCCTTAATTCCAATCCATACCATTGGTCCTTTTCTTGTTCCTCTAGCAGATTCATCAATGCATTCACACTTTCTCTTATATCAACAAGTTCCATGTCAAACTCCTTTTGACTCATCCCTTGAATACCATTTGCCTTGGTATCCTTACTGTTGCTTCCTTCATGACTATCAATAGTCATCTTCCTCTCCTTCTTCTGTGGATCTCCTTGCCCACTTGTGAGCTGAAACAAGCCTCCTTCATCTCTCTGTAACAAGTCTCCTCTTGTTACCAATGCCAAGTCATCATGTTGGCATTCTCTTAGTTCTTTGCAATAGAACCCCTCTTTGATCACTCCTACTCTTCAGCTTCCTAAGTTGTATGTCGATGCATCTTCAATTGCTCACTTTCCTTTCCTTTGAGAACTTATGATGTTCTCTCTCTCAACAATCTACTTTGTTGACTTTTCCACATGCCTTACTCTTCTTCAGTCTTTATCCTCCTACAACTTCCCTACTATACCATGTTGTTATGACCTGCATCAAGAATACACCGGCTTAGACCAATTTAACTTACCAAATTTTACCTGTGAGATCTTTTCCATGATCTACTTCCTCCTTTTGGCTGGAATTGTCGGTCCTCAATTTTTCACTCTGACCTGCAACTCACCTTTTTCCTTTGTTGACTGCACTCTCCTGTAACTCTACTGCTACAACTTTGTTTCCTATCTCTTGTTGGAACAATCTTCAACTCTTGCAAAGAACTTTTGTGTTCTTCTCCTCCAAAGGCTCGAACATGCGTCACAATTTCATTACTATGTAATAATAATATATCAAACCCTTGCTTCTCTCATCCAATATCAAAATCTCAATTTCATCCTCGCTCTGATACCAAAAGTGATGCACCTCCCATGCTTTACCACAGTTCTGTAGTCAATTACTCGTTAGAGTGATTGAAAACCCACAAAGGGGTTGTCCATGATCGAATTCTGAACTCTTTCACGGATTCGATTCGATCACTGATAGGATTGAATGCTCTTCATCATTCTGTCATGTTTTCATTTGTTTCTACAACTGTTGGCCCTGGTTTCCATAAAACCCTTCCTCTGTGACCGAGGGCTTAATCTTTCCCAACCCTTAACTCTTCGCGCTCTCCCTATTAGCTCCAATTTAAACACAGAGAGATAACTCAATTATTTTCATCCATGCAACCGAGAGATGTGATATTGGCCCTATTCCCTGGGTGCTAACCTATCCTCGCAAGATAGACGAGCGCGATTTATACTAACATGGAGATTAACGATCCTGTTTAATTGGCGTGGAGATCTATGACTCTATTCCTTGTATGTTGATCGAATGCATAGATATGTCTTCTCCCCAATCCGATGGCTATGAGGGATTGTGGAACGTCAACTAGATCGTGTTTTAGTCTTCATCTCGATTTCCACAATGAAAAACTGCACACTGGCGGAGGGGTTTATTGTGAGTCGTTGATTTGTTGGTGTGTCGAGATCAATGGTCCAAGCAAATTGCAGAACTTGAAATAACACGATTGTTAATTCTCCCTCCGATCTTTGAAATACATCTCATCCCTTGATCTATCTCCTATGCAATCCGACGGTCATGACTTAATCAGTTGTTGACCCGACAATCCTCCTCTCTCCATCCAGATCTGACGGTCACGATTTGTCGATTAACTGTCAATCCCTTTCCTCGCAATCGGACGGTCTACAACGCTCCTAGATGGGTGATGAATGATTGACGTTCATTCCTTCTCCTACCCTGCATGATTGCAATCTAACGGTTGTTGTTTACTGTTGGGTTGATCGAATGATTGTTGAGTCTCCCTATGATCGTGATGGTCTTCTACCTTCAGCGCATTGTAGGATCATCGATCCTTCTCGTGATCGATGATCACTGTAATACTCTTTGTTAGGGACCTAACCCCTCACGTAGGTAGAATAATATATTTCGATGTAATAAAAGTCAATATTAATAAGGCCTAGCAATAAGGAAGAATAAGTCGAATGTAAGAAGACCTAATAGAAGCTTTCGCTTCTAGAAGGATCTTCCTCTAGATGGTTCTTTTGATAGACATATTTAGTATAAATAGGAGTCAAGGGTATGAGAACTGTTGTCTTGGATATTATTGTAATAGATCTCTACTCTGTTGGAGGTTTCCCCCTCGAAGAGGCAAGTGAACATTGCTCTCAGTAATTGAAGTGCTCTTTCTGGTGTTATTCTGATATTATTTTGGTGTCATTATGGTGTTTTTCTGGTTATATTATTGTTCATCTTCCATTTCTAGCATTTTATTTCTGTTCTGCATACTTTCTATATCTGGAATATTACAAGTGGTATCAGAGCACTTTCCTCGGCAGAAAATTGTGGGTTAAATTTTTTTTCAAGGTAGAAACGTATTCTGGTGTCTTTAAGCTACAGAGATATGTCGTTACGCGCATAAACCCTCGGTCAGCGATTCATACATGCAGGAAATGCAATTGGTACTTAAGCGCACATCTGTTGGCCACCCTTGTAACCCCTGTTGGTACCCCTTCGAGTGGTAGCGCATCAGACAACACCTGTATATGGATAGACCTAGATTTTCTGAAGCCCTCTTTAGATAAACCGATCAGCCACCTGACTTTCATAGTGCCACTGAGAACAACACTCGGGAAGATACTCTCTAGTACCTGGGTAGTCGAGTAGTACAGCCAAGGGCACGGTCTAGCCTCCTTAGTTGGTGCCTTGAGATATTGGGCAAAGTACTACTATTGGACCTCGCACGTATATCAGAGAGCTATAGCATAGGGAAAACCCTTGTTTGTAGAATCCTTGAATACCTAACCCTTAGGGACGGAAACAAAAAATAAAACAGAGAAGTTCTATTGTCGCGCAACTGTGTTCGAGTTGCCAAATCACTACACATTTCTTCCTAGTTAAGCATTTGGGAATTTCATCACTGCAGTATTCTTCAGACCAGAGTATAATCTGGAAATTTTTGCACCATTATTTGAGATCTATTCCATTGGATTTATATCTTCGCCATTATCACATTCATACCTATCATTTTTCAGCAAAAAATTTTACCCCACCCGCCCCTTTTCAGTTCCCTCGTCATCATGGCCTATACCCGTAGCCAAGACTTTGAAGCCCGCTTCAATACGTTGCAATCTAATTTCACAGAGACCCAACAAGAAGTGAGATAGCTCAGTGCCAATATTGCCACCATCAATAAAAACATGCATTCCTCCATCGCCACCTCAATTGCGGAACTCAAAGAAGACCTCAAACAAGACATGACTACCCAATGTGAATCTGTCGCTTTGATGATCTGCACCAAGCTGCATATCCTTGCATATCCCCCTTTATATAACCCACCTTCTCATACTGAAGCTGAAACTTCCTCTCATTCCCATAATTTTCAGCCCCATCACTTTCAGTGTGACCTACGCCTTTCGCGGGTGGATGTGACCAAATTTGATGGCTCGAATCCCACGGGTTGGGTAACTCAAATGGAACATTATTTCTCTTTGTACGGCATTACAGATGACTTGGACAAACTCCGGTATGGTGTTCTCCATCTATATCAAGAACGTTGGAAATGGTGGCAATGGAGAAAAAATGTCCGTCAAGGGTATGTTGCTTGGACACACTTTGTGGCAGAGCTTTATGAACGCTTTGACATTGACACCAACCATTTAGGTCATTTGACAAAGTTGAAACAATCTGGCACAGTGGAAGACTTTATAGCTTATTTTGAATGACTGGCTTTTCGTACAGAGGGCATGTCTGATGCTTTTTTTGGAGAATGTTTTATCAGTGGCCTCAAGGATGAGATTCGTTCCCATGTCCTCATGGCTTGGACTCAGAGTTGGGTGGAGGCTACTAAATGAGCTAAGGAAGCAAAACAGGTTGTCTCTTCTCAAAATTGGAAACCCTCCTTTATTCCTCACACTAAACCAGTAAATCCCACTCCTCCTTCTACTCGACTAAAGATCCAAAAATTGACCAAGGCCAAAATGGTTGAACGCCAACTCAAAGGCCTTTGTTATAATTGTGATGACAAATATTTTCTGGGACACAGGTGTAAAGATGATACGGATTTTATGAGAAGAAATTAATGACTATAGATTATTAATAGATGCTTAATACAGAATAACAGAGATACAGTAAAACTAGTTTTCTATTAAATAAGGAAATAAGCTAAAACTGTAAAATGCAGCGGAAAACAAGCTTGCTAGAATGGTGGTGGCTTATCTCTGAGAAGAGATGTGATGGTTGCGCTCATTCGCAAGAATGTTGGCTAAAATGAGGATCTGAAGACATTTTACAATAAACAGGAATGTCAAAAACCCTAGACATCCAAAAACCTAACCCTAGGAGATGAAGCGCCAAAAGTCGTGTGGGCCCCATTTGGGTAAGTCAATACATCAACTTCCCTGGGTCATAACTTTTTCATACAATCTCTATTTGACGCACTCAATACCTCGTTAAAAAGATCTATCCGAGGAATACAACTTTTGTGTGAGAAACATAGAAATAATTTGCATGTTGCTCCCCGTTTTCCCAAAAAAAACGTCGTTTAGGACCTCAAACGGCTTTGGAAGTTCAAGACCCGAAAAACTGCTAAAAATAGTAAATTACCAAAATTGCCAGAAAACTATTTTGATCCAGTTGGAGAAGGTGGGTCTCCACCGATATCCACCTGAATCAATCCTCCCTCCTTAGGAAGAAATGGTCTCCATTGCGTTGAGTTCCCCCATGAGATGAGGAAATTTCTGCTGAATTTGGCCCCGGGTGAGCCATTTGCCTTGGTGCAAGAATTGCCCTGCTTTGACGACTCGATACAGCTGGATCCTTTGTTGTTGAGTGCCCTTGATCTATGTGTCCACAATATGATCACTGGAGCTCTGTTGGTGTCAGTTGTTCAGCTACTTTTTAGGTGTCCAATAATGGTGGGAAATAAGTCCGAAGGAGATCCACGTTGAACATTGGGTGCAGGCCAAGGAAAGGAGGAATGTTGAGCTCAAAAGAATTATCCCCCACAGCCTTGGTGATGGTGTACGGCCCATAACGGAGTGGGTGAAGCTTCCAATGGGGTCTTGTATGGCGTTCTTTTTTAAAGTGCAACCAAACTTTGTCATCCACCTGAAACTTATGTGGTACCCGATGTTGATCATGGCGCTGCTTGTACTTGTCATTGGACTTCTATAGGAACCTATTGACAGATGTGTTGGATCCGCTCAATGAATCGGGTGGATTTGTCAGCTTCAGTTGGAGTAGGAGAGATATATTGTTGGACCTCGCAGGTATATCAGAGAGCTATAGCACAGGGCAAACCCTTGTCTGTAGAACCCTTGGGGACGGAAACAAAAAATAAAATAGACAAGATCTATTTCTGCGCAACTATGTTCGAGTTGCCAAATCACTACACATTTCATCCTGGTTAAGAATTTGGGCATTTCATCACTATAGTATTCTTCATACCATAGTATAACTCTGGAAATTTTTGCACCATTATTTGAGACCTATTCCATTGGATTTATCTCTTCTCCCTTATCACATTCATACCTATCATTTTTCAGAAACATTTTTTATGCCACCTACCCCTTTTCGGTTCCCTCGTCATCATGGCCCATACCCGTAGCCAAGACTTGGAAGCCCACTTCAATACCTTGCAACCTAATTTCACAGAGAGCCAACAAGAATTCAGACAACTCAGTGCCAATATTGCCACCATCAATAAAAACATGCATTCCTCCATCGTCGCCTCAATCGCGGAACTCAAAGAAGACCTCAAACAAGACATGACTACCCATCCTGAATCTGTCGCTCAATACCTCGTTAGAAAGATATATCTGAGGACTACAAATTTTGTGTGAGAAACATCGAAGAAAATTTCATGTTGCTCCCCGGTTTCCCAAAAAACGTTGTTTAGGGCCTCAAAACAACTCTGGAAGTTCAGGACCCGAAAAACTGCTAAAAATAGTAAATTACCAAAATTGCCAGAAAATTGTTTTGAGCCAGTTGGAGAAGGTGGGTGGCCAGCGATATCCACCTGGATCAATCCTCCCTCCTTAGGAAGAAATAGTCTCCATTGCGTTGAGTTCCCCCATCAGATGAGGAAATTTCTGTTGAATTTGGCCCTGAGTGAGCCACTTGCCTTGGTGCAGGAGTTGCCCTACCTTGACGACTCGATATAGATAGATCCTTTGCTGTCGAGTGCCCTTGATTTGTGTGTCCACAATATGATCACTGGAGATCTATTGGTGTCAGATGTTCGGCTACTTATGAGGTGTCCAATAATGGTGGGAAATAAGGCCAAAGGAGATCCACGTTGAACACTGGGTGCAGACCAAGGAAAGGAGGAATGTTGAGCTCAAAAGAATTATCCCCCACAGCCTTGGTGATGGTGTACAACCCATAACGGAGTGGGTGAAGCTTCTGATGGGGTCCTGTAAGGCGTTCTTTTTTTGAGTGCAACCAAATTTTTTCGCCCACCTGAAACTTATGTGGCACCTGATGTTGATCATGGCGCTGCTTGTACTTGTCATAGGACTTCTATAGGATATCCTGAACCTTTTGGTGGATGTGTTGGATCCGCTCAATGAACCGGGTGTATTTGTCAGCTTCAGTTGGATCAGGAGAACAGTCGGTCGAGGTGACTGCAAGGGGAGGTGCAACATCTATGGGACCCAATGGTTGGAATCCCAATCCCACCTGAAAGTGGTTGTGGCCGGTTGAGCTATGCAGGGCTCGGTTGTAGCTATGTTGGACACAGGGAAGGATCTCATCCCATGTGTGAGGGTGCTTGAAATTATACATGCACAGGATATGCACAATCATTCAATTTATGACCTCGGTTTGGCCATCTGTCTAGGGTTGGAAGGCTGTGGATTTGGTGATCTTGGTGTCTAGTAGTGACCAGAGGCTCAACCAGAATCTGCTGAGAAATCGAATGTCCCAATCTGAGACAATGGTTTGTGGGATTCCAAAATGTACCCAGACTCGTTCAAAGAAAATCTTGGTAGTGACCTCTGTTGTGATTCTCTTCTTGTAGACAACCAAAATCGCCATCTTAGAAAAGCGATCAACAACCACAAAAACATAGTCATTTCCCCGCTTGGTGGACGGGAGGCTCGACATGTAGTCCATTGAGATGGATTCCCATGGCTTGTCAGGAGTAGGAAGAGGGGTGTACATGCCCTGTTTCTTAGTGGTCGATTTGGCAATAGCGCAAGCAGTGCATGACATGATATACTTGTTGACCTCCTGTCGAAGTTTCAGCCAGTAGAAATGTTTTTGTAGCATCGTCATTGTCTTTTCAACGTCGAAGTGTCATGCCACCCGACTGTAGTGGGATTCCCATATCAACTTCGCTCGCTTTCTTTATGGAACATAGATATGGCCCAAACGACACAACAACCCATCCTAAAGATGGAAATTATCGACAACTGCGTTTGCACCAGACATTTGGTAGGTGGTGGCGAAGTCCGGATCTGTCTCATAGAGTTGGGGCCATCCAGATGTCTCATGGTCACAAGAGTCTAGCACCATGGTGAGTGTCGCAACTGGTGGTCTGTTGAGGCAATCAACAACGCGGTTGGTGCTTCCTATTTTAGACTTGATGTTGAGGTGGAATTGCTGCAAGTATGTGGACCACTTTTGATGGGGGACATTCTGCAATTTTCCTTGTGTCTGCATGATCTATAGTGGCTTATGATCATTGTGGATGACTGTCTCCTTCCCAAGAATGTAATGTCTCCACTTTCGGCAGGCTTGCACAATGGAGTACAATTATTTGTCATAAGTAGTGTACTTATGGACAACATCTGATAGTGTCTCACTATGATAGGCCACGGGGTGGCTTTGCTGAGTGAGAATGGCGCCCACAGCATAGTCTGAAGCATCGCTCTCAATCTCAAAGGGTTGTTGCAAGTCTGGTAGTGAAAGTACTAGGGCTGAGAAAAAGTGTTGCTTCAAATCATCAAACGCTTGTTGTTGGGACCTGTCCGACACAAATTTCTCCTTACCACTACCCCTGGTTATTTGGCTCAGGGCCCATGCAATATGGGAGAATCCCAACACGAACCTGCGGTAGAAATTGGCAAGGCCCAAGAAGATCTGAAGCTCAGTGTGTGTGGTTGGGGCTGGCTAGTCACAAATGAATTGGATCTTGACTGGATCCACATGTATGCCATGTTGATCAACGATGTAGACCAAGTAATGGACCTTGTCCATGCCGAAGGAGAATTTTTCCAAGCTGGCGTATAGATTGTGCTGCCATAGAGTGTGCAAAACCTGTTGAATATGCTGCAAGTGTTCTGCCCAAGTCTTGTTGTAAATGAGAATGTCATCCAGATACACCACTAAAAAATTATTGGTGAATGGTAGCAAGATATCGTCCATCATCCTCATGAAAGTGTTTGGAGCATTTGTCAAACCAAAGGGCATGACCAACCATTCAAAAAGGCCTTCCTTTGACTTGAAGGCAGTCTTCCATACATCTGTTTGTTCTATCAGGACCCAGTGGTAGCCAAACTTTAGATCAATATTACTAAAGTATTTGTCCCCCGTGAGTTGATCAAGGAGGTCGTCGATTCGGGGAATTGGGTACTATTTTTTTACTATGTTTTTATTCAAAGCCCGATAATCAATGCAGAGTCATCAGGTTCCATCTTTCTTCTGTACCAGCATGATTGGGATCCTGCAAGGTGATGAGCTGGGACAGATGTTCCCCTTATGGAGTAGTTCTTGGATCTATCTCTTGATCTCCTCCTTCTCTAACAGAAAGCGGCGATAGATTGGCCCATTGGGCAGCGATGTGTCGGGGGTCAGATAGATGGTTTGCTTGACCTAACAGTGCAGAGGTACCCCTGTAGGTGAGGAGAAGATATCTGAGTATTCTTCCATGACCTTATCTACTTTCTTTTGCTGTGTGGAGAGGTCGTCCCCCGAGACCCTAGATGTGGTTGTGATCTTTCGCTCATTCTGAGAGCAAATCATGAAGAAGAAAAATTTCCCTGTCTGAGAGATGACCTTCCTGCATTTCTTAGCAGAGATCAAGGAAATAACACTAGGTGGGACTGCCTCAGGTATCCCATACAATTTCCTGTTCAAAGTAATAATAACACTACGAGGCCTAGACTCATATACAACATGACGTTTCCATAAATAAGGTTGGCCCAAAAGAACATCACAAAATTCGAGAGGAGCAACATCACACAATACCCCGTCTTTGAAGGGATTGATGTCGTACGACAGTAGACACTGTTGGATGACACAGAGATCGCTTCCTTGGCGGAGCCATCCAATGGTTTAGGGTTGTGAGTGCGGCATTGTCAGCAGGGCCAGCCGCTTGACGACCTCTGCTAAGATGAGGTTCTTCTGGCTACCGCTATCAATGATGAAGTACAGCGGGGTGCTTTTTACCCACATCTGTGAATGGAAGAGGCACTCTCCTTCTTCTGGCTCGTCTGGTTCACTAGGCTGGAGCTTGGTGGTAGAGACAGTGGCACTCGGTTCCACATCAATGATCCGTCTTCCCCTTTCGGGTTCTCACTTGTAGTGACCGTCATTTAATTTAAACTACCATATAATTAAAACAGAACAGTAAATTTGAAATTTACTCAAATTTCACTTAATCTAGCACAATCAATCCAATATTTCAATAAATAAAATTTGGTAACCATTTACATACCTCACTCTGATGCTATCCTCCGCTTGATGCTATCCGTCGCTTGAACCTTACGCTGCTCCTTAGGACACCCCAAAACTAGCCACCCTACCAACTAGTACGCCTAGCCCTAGGACATCAATGGATGTCCTAGCCCTCCGAGCCCAAAACCTCCTCAGCCCCCAGTGCACTGTAAATCCCACTGTAAACCAACTCTCCCCAAAACTCCAAGTTCTCCCCTCTCGTCGAATGCATGAAAAGAATCCCTTATTCCTCCTTCTCCACTTCCCTTATTCCTCCTTCACCGCCCTCGCACATTCACTTCCCCACCAAATACCTTATCTCTTTATTAATGCCTTATCCATTCATTTATTCTTATTAATTGTCTTATCCTTTACTTAAATGTTTCCCTTTTACGTATGGGTTACGTTATCCCTTATGGGATATGTAACCCCATTTAACATTATATTTCATTTTTAACCTTTAATTTAATACTTAATCAATTAATGACTCACTTAATAATTAATTATTCATTAACCCTCATATACACTATTTAATAATATCCAATTAGAATTATTATTATTGATATAAATACAATTTAGATAATATTTAGGATTATTATTAAATTAACCATCTTAATAGTTAAGGGTCATTACATCACTCATAGTCAGAACCCACATCTAATTCATAGGCTTTTACTTCGGCCACCAGCAACTTCTTTGAGCGATAGTCAGCAGTGTTATGCCAAGGGATCTTATGGAAGTCGCACCACTTCCCAGTATCTTTCTTTGTCTTTCTAGTGTCCTTCTTTGCTTACGTCTTGGCCTGGTTGTCCTGATACTATCCATATTTTCTCTATCCTTTGTTATGTGGGTTGGGGTCGCCCTTTCCTGGCTTTTGTTGTGAGCGGTTCCCAGCCCAAAATTGTCGCGTCTTTTATTTGAGATTCTGCTCAATTTTGACGGCATATCAGTAGGCCGCGCCCAAGGATGAGATATCCAGAAATTCCATTTCGACCTGGATGTATCTATGCAGAGCACCGTGATCCTTGATCACTATATGTCGCTCTGAATCTTTGATACCGAGCTTGGTGCACAAGGTATGGAAGATATTTGTGAACTATGGCACTGCTTGGTCTCTTTCTTGCCACAGTGTGGTCCATTTGGTTTACAAGTTGTCATAACTTCCGACAGGGTAGTATTGTTTCTTAATATCATCCCTAAAGGATCCCCAGGTGGTCGTGACTGTAAATAATGAGGGTTCCTCTATTTCCTTTTGCTCACAAAAATTTTCCCACTAATCTTTGACATGGGGAACGACTTTGAGGAGCGCAAAAGTAAACTTTTCTCTATTCAAAAAGTTATGGATAGAAAAATACCCTTCTAGTAGATTCAGCCACTTATCTACAACATTTGCCTCTATCTGAATTTCAAATATAGGAATATCGAAGTTGATTTGTACCTTGAAGGGGGTGGTGCCTCCACTCGAAGAACATGCGTCGCCTGTTGGTAGCTGCCAAAGGATCTGCAAAAAACTATCCATTATCTCGTTCCTCTGTTGCATGAGGGCTTCCTCAAGAAACATTTTGAAAGGATTTTTTGTCCCATCATCTTTCTTTTCTCCTGCCATGAGAGGTTTCTTGGGCATGCAAGAGCTTTTGTCCTCAAGAGAAACAAGCTCGAGACCCAACTCTTTGTACTCCGACCTCGTTGAGGACATGCATTAAGACGACAATGAGAAGACCACTCTGATACCACTGATCCAGATTTTATGAGTAGAACGAAATGACTACAGATTATTAACATATGCTTAATACAGAATAACAGAGATATAGTAAAATTGGTTTTCTATTAAATAAGGAAATAAGTTGAAACTGTAAAACACAACGGAAAACAAGCTTGCTAGAATGGTGGCAGCTTATCTATGAGAAGAGATGTGACGGTTGTGCTCATTCACAAGAAGGTTGGTTACAATGAGGCTATGAAGGCCTTTTACAATAAACAGGAATGTCAAAAACCCTAGACATCTAAAAACCTAACCCTAGGAGATGAAGCGCCAAAAGTAATGGGGGCCCCGTTTGGGTAAGTCAGTACATCAACTTCCCGGGGTCGTAACTTTTGCATACGATCTCTATTTGACGCACTCAATGCCTCGTTAGAGAGATTTATCCTAGGACTACAATTTTTGTGTGAGAAACATCGAAGAAATGTTGATGTTGCTCCCCATTTTCCCAAAAAACGTCGTTTAGGGCTTCAAAATGGCTCCAGAAGTTCAGGACCCGAAAAACTGCTAAAAATAGTAAATTGCCAAAAAACTGTTTTGAGCCAGTTGGAGAAGGTGGGTGGCCACCGATATCTACTTGGATCAAAATAAGAAAAGATTTTTATGGCCATCTCGGAGGATGTTTCGGAAGAGGATGTTGAAGCTCCCCTAGTGTCTGAGTCACCTGAACCCACCGAAATTTCCCCTCCCTCAGACCCTCCCGAAGTAGAACCGGTCATTTCCCTAAATTCTCTCACTGGATTCTCTACTCCCCAAACCCTCAAACTAATTTGCTACATCAAGCATAGGAAGGTCATCATTCTTGTTGATAGTGGAAGCACCCATAATTTTATTCATCGCTGCATTGCCCAAGAAACTAATTGCTATATCTTTGCAGTCAATAATTTCCAAATCATGATTGCCAATGGAAAGTCCATAAAATGTGGAGGGCGTTGTGAAAATGTGCATCTCCAAATTGGTGACTACCACCTGAAATCTCATATGTTTGCTATTGACATGGGAGTTGTGACATTGTGTTGGGTGGAGACTGGCTAAGGACTTTGGGTCCCATTCTCATGGATTTTAAGGAATTAACCATGCAATTCAACCAGGAGGGCCAGCAATATAAGTTCCAAGGCATCATCATCGGTTCCCCTGAGATCATTAGTTCCCATCGCATGGAAAAGCTGCACAAAAAAGGTCATTCGAGCGTTATTTCCCAACTCCATGCCATACAAGCAACTGAGACACTCTCTGTGTCGCTTACCTCCAATCCATCCTCTCTAAACATCAGTGGTTTCTTCCAGTCCTTGAGGAAACCCTCCTTCCCGTGGTGTTCATTATCATTCCATTCCCCTTGTCCCAGGAAGCCTTCCTCCCAATGTCCGTCCCTATCGTCACCCCTTTTCCCAAAAAAATGAAATTGAGAAAACGGTTCAAGAACTACTTAACGCATGTGTTATCCACCCTAGTACGAACCCCTACTCTTCTCCTGTAGTCATGGTCACGAAGAAAGAAGTTTCTTGGCGCACGTGTCATGATTTCCACGCCCTCAACAAACTCACCATTAAAAGAAAATTTCCTATTCATGTCATTGATGACCTCTTGTATGAATTGAGTAGCACCCAGTTCTTTACTAAACTTGATCTTTGTTCTAGCTACCACCAGATCCGTATGAAAGAGGAAGACATTCCTAAGACTTCCTTTAGAACTCATGAGGGCCACTATGAGTTTTTGGTCATGCCCTTTGTCTTGTGTAATGCTCCCTCCACTTTCCAAAGCCTCATGAATCATGTCTTCATTCCTTTTCTCTGTCATTTTGTCTTAGTTTTCTTTGATGATATCCTCATCTATAGCAAAACCTGGACAGACCATCTTGCTCATGTGGATCGAATTCCCCATCTACTCTCTCAGCACCAACTTTTCCTGAAACAATCTAAATGTGCTTTTGGTGCCTTAAAAGTCAAATACTTGGTTCATCTTGTTGGCAAGCACGGTGTCAGGGTGGATCCTAAAAAGATTGAAGCTATGCAAGACTGGCCTCACCCAAAGACTCTCAAAAGCTTGCATGGATTTATGGGCTTAACAGGTTATTATAACAAGTTTGTTAAGAACTATGGAAAGATTGTGGCCCCTCTCACTGCACTCAAAAAGAATTCTTTCACTTGGACCCCAATAGCTGCTCAGGCTTTTCAAACCTTGAAGATGGCCATGTGCACCACTCCAGTCCTGACACTTCCTGATCTCACAAAGACCTTTGTCCTTGAATGTGATGCTTCAGGAAAAGGAATTGGCATTGTCCTTATGCAAGAGGGTTGGCCTTTGGCCTTTACCAGCAAACAACTGTCTAAATGAAATTTGGGAAAATCAATCTATGAAAATGAAATGCTTGTTATTCTGCATGTCGTTGATATTTGGCGCCCTCATATATTGGGGCAATGCTTCTAAATTAAGACAGATCATCAAAGCCTCAAGTATTTTCTGGAACAACGCATTTCCTCCCCAGAGAAACAAAAAAGGGTGACTAAGCTCTTTGGATATGATTATGAGATCATTTACAAGAAAGGAAAAGACAATGTGGTTGCGGATGCACTTTCCCGAAAATATGAAGATGAAGGGTCCCTTTTTTCTCTCTCCTTCATTGTACTAGATTAGCTCCAAGTCATTCGCCAGGAATGGCTACATGTCATCCCAAAAGTTCGCATCTGATACAACAATTGTAGTCCAATTCTCCAGTTTCCCCAAGGTACTCTTGGCTCCATGATGAGCTTCAATACAAAGGCCATTTTTATTTAAGTAAACAGTCAAAACTTAAATCCACGGTACTTTCTGAGCTTCATGCTACACCCACAGATGGGCACTCAGGGTTTACCAAAACCTATGACAGGGTCAAACGCTCTTTTTTCTGGGATGGTAAGAAACAGGACGTTCGTAATTTTGTGGCTAAATGTGATGTGTGTCAATGTAACAAGGGCGAAATAGTCAAATCTCCTGGCACACTATAACCGCTTCCGATTCCACCTGCTATTTGGAGAGATATCTCTATGGATTTTATTGTAGGCTTACGTAAATCGGGCAATAAATCAATCATCATGGTGGTCGTTGATCGCCTTTCCAAGTATGCTCATTTATGTGCTCTTCAACACCCATTTACAACATCCACTGTGGCTCAACTTTTCATGGATCAAGTCTTCAAGCTTCATGGCATGCCACATTCTATTGTTTCTGATCGTGACCCAACTTTCACCAACAATTTTTAGCAAGAACTGTTCAAGCTACAAGGCACCCAATTGCATCTCATCACAGGTTATCATCCCCAGACTGATGGTCAAACAGAAGTGGTCAACAACTGTTTGGAAACATATTTGAGGTGTTTTTCATCGGAAAAGAAAAATTAGTGGGCTCAATGGTTGCCACTAGCTGAATGGTGGTACAACACTTCATACCATACAGCTACCCGCATGACTCCTTTTGAAGCAGTATATGGACAAAATCCACCTTCAATTCTCTCATATTTACCAGGTGTCTCGAAGGTCCAAGCAGTGGACCAAACACTTACAGTTCGAGAGGCTATTCTCTGTACCCTCAAAGAGAATTTTTCATGGCCTAGAATTGCATAAAGCAACAAGTAGATCAAGGTCACTCTGAACGTCACTTTGCAGAAGGGGATCAGGTGTTTCTTCGACAAAAACCTTACAAGAAACATTCTCTCAAGGCTAACCATTGTCAAAAACTGGCTCCCAAATTTTATGGTCCTTATACTGTTCTCAAGCGTGTGGGACAGGTGGCCTATCAGTTAGCTTTGCCCAGTCATTCTAAGCTACATACTGTTTTTCATGTTTCATGCTTAAAGAAGGTGATTGGAACTAAGTGCCAAACTCAAACCAACCTTCACGAGTTGGACAAAGAAGGCTCCATTTGGCTACATCCAGAAGCAATTTTGGACTAGTGTGAGCGTCGCCTGCGTCAGTGAACCATCAAGGAAGTGTTAGTCCAGTGGAAAGATACAATCCCAACAGATGCCACTTGGGAACCAACTACCATTCTGCAACAATTTCCACATCTCAAGCCTTGAGGACAAGGTTATTTTTAAGGGGGAGGACATGTTAGGGACCTAACCCTCCACATAGGTAGAATAATATATTCCGATGTAATAAAGGTCAATATTAATAAGGCCTAGCAATAAGGAAGAATAAGTCGAATGTAAGAAGACCTAATAGAAGCTTCCTCTTATAGTAGGATTTTCCTCTAGATGGTTCTTTTGATAGACATATTTAGTGTAAATAGGAGTTGAGCGTATGAGAATTGTTGTCTTGGATATTATTGTAATAGAGCTCTGATCTGCTGGAGGTTACCCCCTCGAAGAGGCAAGTGAACATTTCTCTCAGTAATCAAAGTGCTCTTTCTGGTGTTATTCTGATATTATTTTGGTGTTATATTGGTGTTGTTCTGGTTATATTGTTGTTCATCTGCCATTTGTAGCATTTTATTTTTGTTCTGCATACTTTTTATATCTGGAATATTACACTCTTCCTCGACTTCGTAGTGAAGGTGGGACTGTACCAGTCTTTCTCCAGAATTATCTTTCTTCATAGATCTCGTTCGTAACCCTGCAACACAAACCATGTACCTACAATTACTCGACCTCAACTGTAAGCAAAGAGACATACACTTCATACTTGAAAAGAATCCTAACATTCTCAATGACAGTTTATCTTCATGAACGAACATAGGCTTCTCAAATCTCAATCTACACATTCAGATGGGGTAACACTCGACACAAAGTGTTCAATTTCTCATTAACTCAATACTGTACAATTTTACAGATTACATGAGGCCTTAAGCCTTCTCAGACCTAGATCACCTACAATAGGTATTTTCCCTCTCTTGGCATGATTAACATTCTATTGGCCATACCCTAATGCCTCTAAAGCTTACAATATTTGTACAAATGAATTTTGCAACCATTTTTAGTTCAGATCCACAATTTACTCAACCATATCCTAAAGATCCTCTAGATCCCTAAAATCCTCAACCAAACCTAATCTAGGATTCACAATCCCTACGAGATCAAATATCTCCTAAGACCTCTCAACCCTCATGTTCTCATACATTCGAGAACAATTACAATTCAATCCTCACACACATTACACTCCAAATTCTCAAAAACATAGGAAAGTACATTAAATCATGCTTATGGAACCTAAATGAAAGGCCCCCTAGATCTCTGCCAAATGTACAAAATTTGAAAGGCATGATGCTCCTGCATCAATTGTAATCCTAAATTTTATGGAATTGTTTGTAAGGCCCTTTGTTCTTAAACTGTGTATGTAGAGCAATTTTCTTCTTTGAATTTGTCATACACTTGATTTGAGCAATTTGAATTGTGTCATTATTTCATTATGGATTTTCTATGATTGTTTATTGGACATGTAGTACTTTTAGGTTCATGTGTTCGCTATTGGTTGTGTGTTCATTATTGTTGCAATCAATGAAATAATGATTAAAAAGAAATAGAATGACCAAATTACTTCTTTTTTCAAATGCTCACAAACATATGTTTCTAAATTGATTCAATAATTTCCTCATTTGGGGTTGCATAGATAATAAGGAGACTACAAGAATATACATGTTTAATTATCTTAATAATTTTGTCAAAAACATGATACAATGTAACAAATAAAATATTGATCCTTGAATCTTTGGATCTATGCTCTACTAATATTAAAGTGATATTTTGCAAACATCTTTGCAAATGTTAAAGTGATATTTTGGATTTACTAATTATTTTATTGGAAATGTAGTGTGTAGGTAATTTATTATTATTATTTGAAATATAATTTTTTGGAAATTTTGTATCATGAAAAAAATGCATAAATTACAACCTTTTAACTAAAATTAAAACTAACCCTTCAAATTTAATCACTAATCTCAACCACTAACCACTATTAATAAATTAGATTTCATTACTTTGTACCACTATACCACACCCTAAAAAATAATTAAGAAAGCCTTAGTCTAAAGGTTTCACAAAATGAATGTTTTGTGGCCATTTTTTAGGGGGACATTTGCCCTAAATCCATCAGGAAATTGTTAGATCCACAGATTGGAGTGATTATTTCTATATAATAGGAGGATGCTGAATCCATTTCTGCATTCAAAAATGGATTTTAAATAACAAAAAATAGTGATTTCACCATGAATTTTTTTTAGTAGAACAGTTAGGCAACGCTATTAATAAAATTGGCAGTAGTCTAAACGTTCTACTTTTTGGAGGTTTTTTGGCAACTTTTTCCGTTTGATTTTACCCGAAATCCGGTGATGAATGGTTGAATCTACATATTTGAGTGGCTAAGTTTGTATCATCAGAGTGTCCCAAAGGTTTTTCATCAAGCTGAATCCATCTATACATTCAGAAATACAATTTAAATAACAGAAAATAGTGATTTTGTTCAAATTTACATAGTCAAATTCCAGCCAAAAAAACTCAAAAAATAAAACTTTTAACTTAAGCCATAAAATTCAATTCATGAACCCATCTTTTTCCATTTCACACAAGTATCTTTCATACTGAATGTTCTTTGGCGGAAGAGGCCGAAAAGAATTTGGAAATTTCTTAAAAACAATAAAAGTGACCTTCGCGACACGTTCTCATTGACCCTCGTAAATAGATATAATATATATGTTTCCACGAAGGCGACCTACAAAGTGTCGGGAAAATATGGTTCCAAGAGAAATAATAACCCATTGCAGTCGTCATTCCATTGATTTTCCAGGTACTAATAACCACAATTTCCTCACTTGATGCAAGTCAACTTCCTCACTTGATTTTGTGTAGGGTAAGGCTTGCTGAGTTCTGGGATAATATTATTGAAATGTGGGAGAGGCATGAGTTTCCAAGTGATTTCCAATCCCAAAACAAGTGGATAAACGTTGGCACTGCCTATAGAATACTTGTAATACTTGTAGAGCCTCTGGATATTGCACATTATTATTGCATGTCTAAGGGTAATGGCAACTACCTTTCACATGGAAGACTCACTCGTCATAAAGTTCTTCATAAATGGATGGAAGAGAAAGAAAACACTCGCGGTTCAAGAGATCAGAAAGGTCGCACAAAGGTTTTCCAACAATTTTTTCCTTTTTCTTTTTCCCGAAATCCGGTGATTAATGGTTGGATCTGCATATTTGAGTGGCTAATTTTGTATAATCCGAGTGTCCCACGGATTTTTCATCAGGCTGAATCCATTTATGCATTCAAAAATGCAATTTAAACAACATAAAATAGCGATTTTGTCCAAATTTACGTCGTCGGATTCTGGACAAAAAACCAAAAGATAGAACGTTTGCCATAATTATGTCGCTATAATACTCCAAGTTATACCTTGCATACTTATGAAGTCCTAATAATTTATAATTCCACGTATAATTTATTTGTAACACATATTAATATTCATAAATATAAATGTGCATAATAATAATATAATAAGTATAAACAGAACGTAACATAAATAACATTTATCTTTTAAGAAATCACCAACTAACTACAGATTTAAGACATTTCACCTAATCAACTAGACATTGTTGTTCTAGCATTATCAACAACAAGTCATCCTTAAGATGGGGCTATGACTCCACCAGGGAAAAGGTTACCTAAGCCAACTAAGATATGTCTCACAGTCAACACAACAATGTCTAGGCCAAGGTACCAAACTCCAGTAGCAATTCCAATCTACAGTGTCTCATTCCCCATCAACCTGCACAACCCAAGGAAGTGTACCCCCTTCTCTGTCGGTAGTCCCTTGGGTTGTCCCACTTCCCTTCTAGGGATCCAACACAGGATGACCAAGAAGTCTTAGATATTTGTGTATTTAGGAACTCCAACTACTATAAGGAGTCTCCAAGCACCATGTAGGCCTCACACCCAGAGAAACATATCCCAAAAAATTCTCTCTCCGGGGTTTAATCCTTCCCCAAGGCAAAAGGAAATTTGTACAGCCAAATCCATTTAGAATTCTTAGGGTTCATAAGGTAACAAGGTCACAGTGGCTCACTAGCTGACACCCAATATTCTCCAGATCAAAAATGGAAAGAATGAAAGATGAGAATGATGAAATCCCTAATTTTCTACTAAACCCAAAGTTTAAATATGCATGTTCTCTTTTGACAAGTGGCAACCAAGGAAATCCTTTCCCCGCCACTTGGGAACTTGTTCCTCCACTTGAGAACTTAGGATGGACATGACATAATACTTGGCTCAACTCCCTTGGCTTAAGCCTTTTTCCATAAACCCTTAGCCCCTTTTCCCTCTCTTGGAGTCCTAGCCCCCCATACTCTCTTGTCTGACTTGGTCTATAGTTGTGATGTATTTTATTAATATATCAGAGTGTGATTACAATTTGCATTACTAGGCTCACCAAACTTTCAACATACAAGCACACTAACTTAATATCACACAAGAACTCCGACGCAAAACCTATATACACAGACACTCTGACCCAACAACAATATAGGATCACCAGCTTACAAAAACATATATACATATAAATATTTACAACATGGGGATCAACCTAGGGGAATTACACGGGGGATTTATTGAGACAATCACTAAGCAGAAATGTCATAGAGAGAATTGGATTAAGAAATGCATTTTGCCTAAATTTTCAAGTGGGGGATTTGTTGAGACAATCAACAACTACAATAGCACGACCGGAGAGAATTGAATGTTATTCTTTTGTAGTACATGTTCTCAATGTTTGATAGATCTTCCCAACATGGGATGATAAGAGGGAATATACTTTTTTTTAGCATATGGGCTTGAGAAAGACTAACAATTATGAAAGAAGTATTTTCTTTTTAATTTTTCATGTTGACGGGTATTATTTTGAAACGGTAAAGCACGGAGAGTTGTGTTGGCGAACAAACAATGGATGGGTAATTTTTATGTCCAGAATACAAGATAAAACTATGAGAGTAGACATTCTTATGTCACGTGAGAAAATTTTGGTGGATGATATCAAAAAAGTGATCCTCAACTTGAAATTTTAAACAAAATTGTCAAACAATGTTATGGTAATATTTCAATATGTTTAATTTTTTAAAATGATGTTGGTTGTTAGGGTCGGTAGGAGCGGCAGGGATTATAGTTGATCTCGAAGGAAAATAAGAAAATTCTTTTATCTGGGGTCTAGGAAGGGAAACAAATAACCAGGCTAAAGCACTCGCTTTGTTTATGGGATTGAGACTAATTGATGAAAGGTAATATAAAAGAATAATTGTCATTAGAGACCCAAAAATGATAATTAAAACTTTGAGAAAAGGTCCTGGGAAAAGTCAAAGTGCCCTTTAAAGAACCATTCTTCGAATCAGTAAAGAGGTGGAAAGATATGATAAGGCTGAATATTATCTTGTCATCTAAGCAATGAATGGAAAGGCGAATAGCTTAGCAAATGTAGTTTGTAGGTTAGAACAAGGAAGATGAGAAATAATTAGGATAAAAAAAGAGTTCCAATACCTTGATTAAATGATGAAAAGTAACATTAAATTGTTTTATTGGGGTGTTAATCCTCTTACTCCTTTTAATTATGAAGGAATCTACAAAGTAATGAAGGCATACATATTGAATCACAATATAGTAACCTCGCATGCAATGCCCATGTTCATTCACCCGCAACAAAAGGATATGGGTTGTACTTCACACAAGAGGATATCACCTTGGGTGTTTAATCAATCACCATTTGAATTGATTTCTTTCCCAGGTGGGAAAATGGAGATATCCTCTATCAAAATTTGGTTAATCCTACTTCAGAGAAGAGTTTATCTGGATCAATTTGGATGCATTACACATTTGGAAATTCCTTTAGGAAATTTGCAATCTTTGTGGTTGTTGGTTCCTTCTTGCGCGTTCAAGGGAGAGTTTTTATGTATCATTCTAGATGCATTTCTCATCTAGGAAATCTTTTGGGAACTCTGCATTTAAATTTTGGTTACTAACGCATCCCTTTATGATCCTTCCAAGCTCTTTATGTTGCAGTAACAACTGAGTGAAAAGGGTTGTGTTGGTGCACTCAGCATGTACAGAGGTGGTTGAATTGGTGTCAAGTGAGTCCACTCTGCATTATCTTAGTTTGTAGAGTTATTGTTTTTAGGATAGTGTCAGATGTTTTCGAATGGTTTTTGTAGCATCAACTAAGCATGAATTTGATATGTAAGCGAAGAGTGTTTCCCTATGTGTGAGATCTCAAAGGTTGAAATAAAACTAATGGGCCACCAAGAAATGCACCCCACTTCCTTGGCCTATAGCAAAGATCTATAGGAAGAATTGATCTCTTGGCTAAATTCCAAAGGATAATTATGGAGATCTATAAAAAAAATTGGTGTATATTTTAGAGTGGAAAGCGAGTCTCCAGATATATCAGCCAGACTTACAGATTCATCACTTTGATGAACAACATAAAGAGAAATTTATGTGTAAGGGTTACCTGAGAAAAATAAGGTTTGACGCTCTCAGTATTCCTCCAGGTCACCAACTGAATATATCGGAACCTGACCTGGATCAAGGTGGCTCTAGTGTGTCTTCTGGTAGAGGCTAGGTTGTCCTTTTGTGGAGTCGCGAAGTGAAATATTAATAGCCAAATTTCTGAGGTATGTTCACAGTCAAGTCTCAGATCTTACAATGTCGTATCTCATGGAATATTTCTTCAACTTACGTTCCCCGACAATGATGTCATTTTAGAGGTTATCCATCGAGATGTTCCAGAATGTTGATGGAACGATGTCGAGGCACCCTAGGGGCCAAGACTCAAGATGAGTCTTAAGGCCAGATTTACAGTAAAATAATTGTGCAATGTTTGGAAAGTTTCTCCCTCTCTCTCTCTCTCTCTCTTAAAACTAAAGGACCTCAAACAGTTCTCAAGTCAGCTGAAAAATGCTCTCAACTATCAAAGGCATTTGTCCATGACTGTTTCAGATGGTCAAGATTAAAAGGGAGATGAAATTTTGAATCAAAGGAAAAAACAAAATAAACATACAGGGAACTGCAAAGAATGAATCATGTAGTCTAGGTGAAATGAATAGCTTGCTGAGCAATGAAAAATTCAACAGCTCTTACAAATGTAAATAGATCAATAAACATATGCATCAAACAATTAAAACCTTCATACACTCAAACTCAAGGAGGTATTCTCAACATATCATTCAAATGCACAAAGAACGGATGATAAATGGCCATTCATTCAGAGAAAATCACTTCTACTTCATGATTACACATCATGCAGTAACAGTGAACATAAGGTATAATCTGCTATCTGACCTTTTATAAATCATATTTGATACAAGAAAAGAAAAAATGATAGGATATGCTTTACAAGAACACACAAATTTTAGGAAAGAGTTACAGATTGAAACATAAACGCAATGGGTGAATCTTTGTTTCCTACTGCATTTATCACCTGATTGTACATAAAGTATCTAGTCAAACATCTTTGGTTATAAGAAACTGTTCAATTCTCCAAAGTGTTGACCCTAACAATGGGCACCTGCTTTTCCTTTTATCATTCTCGCTCAACTGGTTCTTGAAATATTTTACCACTTCTTGAAATGATTTACTACTTCTTGATTCTTGAGTGATTTCCCCCTGGTAAGATTTGATTTACCTTCACTGGGTAAAAATATGTTATAGAGAAAGATCGTGGGGCAATTGGAAACAAGCTAGCCAAAATATTCATCGTGCCTGGTTCCTAAAGAGATATCTGTAATCATTTTCCTTTGTTGCAAGATTTCAAAATCTCAACTACACAGATCGCACGACTCAATAGTCGTCAGATTAGTTTCGAAAAGTAATCTCAGTCGTCAATCAGAGGTTCTCCCATTAGAGCCATTGGGGTTTACAAAAAGTGTAACACAACAACCGTCAGATATATCTTTGGCAGGCGATCATGACCACCGATTGAAGGATGATCTATCAGAGTGCTCAAGGGTTGAGCCTAAACAAACATGACGATGAAAGAACTTCGACGTCTGTCGGTCTGGAGTTACGGGTAAGATCGGATCTGATCTACCCATCGCGGTGCCCATTCAGAGTAGTCAGGGTCTAGGTTGTAAATGTGACTTTGAAGAGGGGACTCTGAAACTGCATCTCGACCGTCGATCTAGTAGTGGGCGCACAATGAAATCTGAGTCGTGGATCTAGCCATGGTCGAAAACAAAAATTTGTCCAAGGAAAATATCTACAAGCTCACTCTAGCTTGGACACGTGGCGACATTTCACTGGCCCATGTTGGAGTTGACATGGAAGTTGAACATGACACACATCACCCATTTTTGGTGTGTTGACCTATGCATGTGATGGGTTTCACTTGTCCACACGGCAGTCATTGATTGGCCCGTGCAATGCTTCGCTAGCGGGCATGATGTACACTCGGTCGGGATGCTTCAATGCCTAGGGAAGAATCTGGACCATTTGATTGGTACTGCTTGAAAGAGGTTTGAATGGATCTGGACTTTGCATCGCAAGTGCCCATTCAGAGTGCTTGGAGGATTAAGCTTGAAAGGGACTTTGAATAAAGAACTATGATGACCTTTGATCCATCAGAAGAACTAGGAAAGCACAACATCCGTCGATCTTAGCCGACCTCGAGCATAAAAACCACTAAGGTAAAACTCTTCATACTGACGTTATCCTGTACACGTGGCGACTTTCTATTTTCCCACGATGATACTGACGTGGCATGGGAGATGGACACGCGTCACCCAGATTTAATATTTTCACATGTGTATGCGGTGGGTTCCACTTGTCCACATGGCAGTTGTTGATTGGCTCTAACAGTGATCTGTTGGCAAGCTAACATGATGCTTGGTCAAGAGGCTTTGATACTTAAGGGAATATCTGGGTCATTGATCAATCTCGCTTGAAAGGGGTCTAAGAAGATATGAATTGTTAATCAAGGAGCCTCTTCGGAGTGCTTGAGGCTTAGATCGAAATGTGACTCCAAAGAGGGGAATCTAAAACCGCATCTCGACCATCGATCTAGAGCTACTCAGGGAGGTCCAAACATGCATTAGGGTCGTCGATCTGGCTCAACTGAGAACCCAAAATCAGCTAAGGAAGAAGATCATCATGTTGATTTCATCTTTGGGTACGTGGCAACCCTTCACTCGCTTAGGCTGATGTTGATGTGGCAAGGAGACATGACACGTGTCACCTATATTTCATATGCTTTTGGGGTGCCTTTGGTGGGTTCCATGTATCCACGTGGCAGTCGTTGGTCAGATCTGACAGTACTTCACTGACATGTTGATGTGACCCTTGGCTGGGAGGCTTTAACACTCAATATCGAATCTAGACCTCTGATCTTCTCGAGGGGCATGACTAATGACACCATGAGATCTGGGTCATTGATCAATCTCCTATAAAAGAGGTTTGAAAACGAATCTGGACCGTCCTTCAGAGGTGCCCATTCGCAGTGGTCAGGGTTAGGTCATTAGGGGAACTCTGACGAGGGAACTCCAACAACCATTGATTTGGAATGTTGGGCACGCGATGCAGATCTGAGCCGTCCATCTCTCAAGGTACGAAAAACCCCTCGAAATGTTGAACTTTTAGGCCACGATCTCATGATAATCCCTTGTTTTATTGGCTCTTAGGGTCTTTTGATGCATGATAAGCCCTTTTTTAACTACAACAAGCTCCTTTTGGACTACGAAAAGCATTGACGGCTTAGTTTTTTTCTTTATGCGCATAAGGGCATGGATCTTCTTGTTTTTTCTTCCATCTTCTTTAGGATAATTTGACCTCAACTGTTTCAGGGGCTCTAGAAGCTCATTTTCAGTCATTAACTTGCCCACTCTTGACCTTATAACTTCATTCATCCTCATTGATTTTCCAAGATGAATACAGTACTAACGGGAAAAATGTTGTGTTTATGTTCAAAGGATTTTATAGGGTCAAGTCTTCAAATTACAACAATATCTCCCATACAAAGTTCATGAGTTAGTTGGTCCTCCAAAGGTGAGTTGTCATTAAAGTTGGTTAAACATGTTTAAGAAAGACTTGTCAGTTTATTGAGTCACTTCTTTGAGTCATGTATTTTTGTATTGGTTCGTGGTAAACCAAAAACCACTTTGTAACGACGGATGCAGGTTTGTGTTCAGCCAAAACCACCTAATGTAATGAATGGTTTGTTATAAGACGAAACCAGTTCAATTTTGTAATGGTTAAAGGTGAGTCGAGAAAAACCCTAGGTATGATGTAATGGTTAAAGGGTAATCCATAGAAAACCCATGGGAAGATCAAGGGTAAGATAAAGAAATCCTTGATATGAAGATTATGCAGTTCAGATGATTAACTCAAATACAACTCAGGAAGACAACGAAAACTGAAGAAATCGATGCAGTTGAAGAAGACTGAAGAAACCGATGCAATAAAGATGATGCTCCTCACCGTTAATTAACAAAGACAACCGGAAAGAAACCTTGCCTTGTCTCCCAGCCATGGATCAAGGGGTTGGTGCAATCAACCATATTGAATGTGATGAAGATTCTGCATTTTGGCCGCCACCGGGAGGTTAATGCTTGCGTTAAACTCCTTCTGTCATGCTATCATGGTGGATATCTATGGCTCAACAGAAGAATTATTGTGGATCTGGTGTGGATCCACCGGATCACAGGTTTAATTTTGAAGGGTCCTAACCCACAACAGTTCTATCCAGGGAAGACCTCAGACTGTTCGTTAGCACAACGCATCAAAGAAGTCTATGGAGAGGTAGAAAAAGGGAAGTGAGTTACAAGGTAGCCTCCATACAAGATGGCATAGTGCTCCTTTCTTTTCAACTCTTAGCTGGCAAGCTAGTGAGGAAGAACCGCCAAACACACGTCACCGGGTTCGTGGTGGACCTCGCAGAAAATTGTGTGGAGGGCATGCAGATGAACTGGGTGAACTACATCATCAACGAGCTAGAAAAATATTGTCGCAAAGCCCAGGACTTAGGATATGAGTTTCACTACAGTTGGTTGATCATCCTGATCGCATTTGTGGCTTGGCAGATGCCTGAAGAAGCTACTTTCCCAGAGATCGAACCTATGGAGCCCCTGGCCACTCAGTTTTCCACCCTTTGTTATACCAATGACATGACGAAGCAATGGAAGTCTAATGTTGTATTTCACTTATCAACAGTTGAAAGTCACCATTGAAGCATTCCCTCATATGACACCGCATACCTTGCATCAGTACCGACCCATAGCAAAGTTTTGCACTGATCTCCACTTCATTTACATCACCGCACGAAGAGATGAGTTCCAGGAAAGCTTGTAGTCATACTATAATCTCTCGGATGAAGATATGGAACAGATTATAAAGGAATGGCCAAAATAATTTCTTGTACATGTCACCGATGCAGAGTTATTTGACATTGACACTATAGGAAGCCCGATGGTGTTGACGGGTGAAAATAACCGCTCGTCAACTGGAAGAGTGTGTTCGGTCCAGGGTTGTCTAATTAACCCAAGCCATTTGGATTGACTCACTCTGATGGGTTTAATGGCTCTGTTGGCCAATCTAAAGTCCTAAAAGAAACAAATAAATAAATAAAAGAAACAACTCACTAATTACTAATCACTGATATATATATGTACATATAAATATACAACTTCTTTTAAATAATATTTACACACAGAGTTGTTTGTCTAATTAATATACATGTTATACAATTTATGAGTTTTAATCTGAAATCACAAAAATCAATGTAAAAATGTCTCTTTTGATGTAAAGAAAACAAAATGAACTATTTCATTTTGGTTTACTTTTTATCTCTATGCATCTATAAGATTAAATATCAAAATACTATGGAAACAGTATATGTAGACAGCGAAAACCAGACCACATATAAGAGTTTCTAAAACGAACAAGCAAATAAAAGGAACAAACTAACCTATTAATGACTTGACGAGCATGCATCCGACATCTGTATGATCATGAATCGTCCATTCAGTCTATCCAAAAGATAAATATGCAGTGTACTTTCACGCTGTATGGAATAAATGCCGGGCAATATATTGACTACTAGATTTTAATAATAGAACGACAGGATGCAAATAATAACTATGATATTTGTCACTGCAAGCAATTATACATAAGATAAATCCGACAGTAATAAACTGCTTTTAATCATTCAAGAAGATTAAGATAAACCTTAATATTTTAATTGAACAACCAGTCACTATTTTCATATAACTGAAGCGTGAAATTGTGGAATGTATGAAAGAAATTATCCCGACGACATGATAATCTATGAAGACAAAAGCTATCAATAATTATAGAATTATCAAGATAAACAAACAATAGACAACAACAATATTTACAAATAGCTAAAGCATAAATGTAAACATGTATTCTGTCTAAATTCGTGTATACGTTGTCCACAATTTGCCCCAGACCAAGATGATGTGATTACAAAATATGATGAGTTTTTAAAGCCTTCAGAAAGGTAACTCTCTCATCCCATGAGATCAGATATTGATTACAAAAATAAAAGGGGGATATAACCACCTAGATCATACTAAATCTTCTAAAGCTAAAAAAGTTTGTTTGAGTTTATAAAAAAATGTATCATATATATGGTTAACAGGCCTAAAAAATGCTTCAGATCACTTGGTAACCATGAACTCCTAGATATCCTGAAAAGAAAAGAAACAATACAGAGACTTAGATATATATTTAACCATTAACTTGCAAATTTCGAATTATAACAACTGGCTACATAATCTGTTGATTCTGTAGCTAGTTATTTTAGTAATGAAATCCAATTTATTGAATGAATAAAACAATCTAATTTATTTAATAAATAAAATTATTTTAAGATAAAAGAAATCATACCTCAAACTGTAAAATCAAATCATATTAGATGATCTCAGAATTTATTATTGATGTTGCAGTGTCAACGTTTTTTAATATCACATTCCCTATAGTCTTCATACGTTTTCCTTTTCTTTGAATGACAGACTCGAGCCTATGATTTTCATGTGTTAAGGCACCGACCTGATCAGTGAGAGCTTTAATCTGTGACGGTAGGATAGGTATATCGGTGTAGTATTTATCAATCCAGAATAGGTAGACTTCACATTTCGACTATGCAACGGTCCCTTGGGAATAACCATGATAGTGAACCGGAGCATCTCCAACATGGACTGTAGATTTATTACCCAACTTAATACCAGGGAACCCTTCACTATGTTTTAGACAAGGTGGTAGATTGTCCACGAAGTTGTAAGGATGATCGAGGTGTGGTTGGAACGAAAGAGGGTCTTCTTCAACGAGAAATCTATCAATTTCGGAATCCCAACTCTCATGGATCTCGATCATCTTGATTGAGCTCACATGAGGGTTCGACTTGTTTCGAAGCTTCCTCAAAATTAACCTTCCAGCTCTCTTATTTTTAAAACTCAAATCAACATCGCCTTTAGACCTCTTGCTTGTAGGTTTGTTTGAATTTTTGACAGAGTCATTAGGCTGTGTAGCTTGCTCATGGGACTGCTCAGTAACCTTTGGGTCGGGTAAAGGCTTGTTGTATGTGGTCGTAACACATGCCTGGGTAGGTGAGAGGGGCACTGTAGGGTAGACTAAGGTTTCTTCAATCAAAGGCTTGTCAACCTCTCCAACATTGGGGTTAGTGAAACCATTTCTGGTTAAAAACGAATCCCAATCATCGTTTTGCAATTTTAATTGATGTATAAGCATAATTTTTATTAAACCATGGTGGAAAAGACTCGAATCCAAACGTTTCTTTTTAAACCTTTTAGCCATTTTTTAAAGGCTCCTCCACAGATAATAAGGCGTGTTTAAAGGAAACCCTATGAAAATCATGAGCAGACGCAGATGATAAAGAAACACAAGACCAAAACGACCTTCACAAGTGACAAACTATTTCAACACTGCAAGAAGACCGTGCCATCGGGCTTTCAGTAAGGAGACTGGCATATCTTTGTCACATCCTTTGATATTTCGCGATGTAAAGAAGAGAGTCAATGGAACCTCTTCTACCTTAGCATTCTTGAACCACCTTTGAATGCTCGCAGGGAGTCTTATTGCCTGGCTCAAAAAGTCTTCTGTGACTTCAAGTTGAATGTCCCCCACCTTAGCTCTACATCCATCGAATGAGAGAGCAAATTTTTTAGCAGTCTGTAGGTTGAAACCCTGGAACTTTTCAAGGAAAACGAGCCAACCGTTACCCTCGAGATCCTCTCTAGAATCGTCGCATAGGAGCAAGGTCTGAGTGTCGTTAGGTTCGACTCTAACAACAGAAACCATGGTGAATCAACAAGCAATCACCCAAACACAGTGCGTATGGAGGGTTTGTAAGAGCAGACCAGAGCTATACCTCGAGCCCAAAAACCATCAACAGTCTACGGCGTATGAGGAGAAAATACATAACGAAAAGACAGGCATTGTTTGAAGTGAATGCGAGGGGTGTTGCAAAGCTCAAGAACAAGCTTCGAAATGATGGGCTGACTATAATTGTATTGCCACCTCTCATAAAGTACAAACCACGACCAGAGCATTAAAATAAAAATGAGTGCGCAGCATAGTGGGTTCGATCATAAAGTTTGGGAGAGTGAAACTTGTAAATCAAAGCCTAGTGATGAGGAAACATATGACCAAGAAACACACAAAAACCAAATCAATGCTCAAATCAAAAGGTCTTTTGTTGATATAATTAACAATCCCTAAGCATGCTTGACATTCAAGGAATCGAAACAAAGAGAATAGTCTTCATAGAAGGGAACAAGGCTTCATTAATAAACTGTAGAGACATTTTGCCTTTCATAAAATTTTCAAATAGAATGGTAACACAATCGTAAGTTTTAATGCTTCGTTTTCATGCTTTCAGTCATGAACAAAGCATGAAAAAACAATAGGAAAACCGAAAACTTACAATTTTTATTTCAAAAATTGCTCAGAAAAATGTATGACCCTAGTTAGGCATCTACATAGATCATTTAATTGATATAAAAAGTTAAAAATATGTTGGGCTGCCAACAATGGCGACATGCTGGGAGAAGCAGTTATCTCTATAATACGGATGAGTTCAGGTTAGAGAAATCTAAAAGATTTCAAATCGAAGAACAACTGAAAGGTTATTTGAACATCTTTAATAATCATGACATAGTCCCGTTTAAGATATATTTCGTTAAAAAGAACGAAATCTGGCGACAAACTTCACAAAAGAAAGCCACGACGTTTAAGTAAATGTATCTAATACTATTGACAGGGCCACTACTGCCAGCAGGCGTCCATAGCCTCGACATGGATGTCAATTAACCCACTCTGACGTATGTATCATGTCCAAGAAATTTCAAATCCGAATGAAGGACACTTATGGAAAAAAAAACAAGATTTATACCTGAGAATTTTCTTTTACCTGATATCGCTTCACTGCCAGCAGGCCTGTTCAGTGCCCCGATGAAGTTGTCTTGGCATCATGCATGCATTTACCCACTGCCAGCAGACCTCTTCAGTGTCCTGGCAGGTTTACAAACACTTCCCATAGCTCTCTGAGAAATTATTCACATTCTGATATAGTTTTAAAGATATTCAACAGAGCGGGTGAACGATTCTAGTTTTTTAATACAACTTAATATTTCATAGGACTTTAAATTTTTCCAGCTAATCCTTCATCAAGATCTGAAAATAGTTCATTAATAAAACTAATTTTCGAGGACAGGGAGACATTGCTGAGTTGCTTTCTTAAAGAGCAGGGACAGTGTAAAGAGCTTTTTTTTTAAGATAATCGTAAATACTTTCAAGTGCAAATTGAAACCGAGAAATCGACTTTCAAACAAAATATCATCTTTAGCTAGCCTACAATTTCAGAGAAAGACAACAATTGATGCTTTGACAACCTTTGATAGTTATTTCGAGATGGAGCATTATGTTCTCTTTTTCTGAGCTAGACTGTAATACAGGCATGTTTGACTCAAAAAGACCAATAAACAAAAATAAAAAAACACACTAGAAAAGAAAACAGAAAGCAAAGAAATCAAAAAAGAAAAATATGTACAAAAGGTGTATCGGAGAGTTGTCAGGTAAAATACCTTTTAAGAGCTTGGCCATTCACCTGGAAGGTGTCTGCCTGTCCCTCTAAATTCTGCAGGCGGAAAGAACTAGGACCTAGTTTTTCAGCGATTAAGAATGGTCCCAACCACAGGTTTTGGAACTTAGTATGTTTGCCTTTCCCCTCGTGAGGTTTGTCCCAATTAAGGACAAGATCACCTACCTCAAAATTCCTGTCTGAGGCAGAATTTAAATCGAACCAACTTTTGACAGTAAGTTGATGTTGATCCATTTTTCGTTTCGCTTGCGCCCTTACTTCTTCTAACTTCAACAAAGCATTGATCCAACTCTCCAAAGGAGGAAAATATTCTTCCTGAACTTTCTGCGATAACTACAGAGATGGAAGAAGAACATGCGGTGGAAGAATTGCTTCCCTACCATAAACGAGAAAAAAAGGGGGAATTACCAACAACAATTTTCGGAGTTACCCTATCAGTCCAAATTGAATTGAATAGTGCATTATGCCAGTTTTTTTGGTTTTCGGAGACCGTTCTCTTGATGATCTTGATCAGATTTTTATTGGTCGATTCCACCAAACCATTTCTTTGGGGGTAATAGTTGGCTTGTGGGTAATCATTGGCATAATACTTTAGTTTTATTCCTTTTTCTAAAGTAAAAACACTCATTTCAAGAGATGAAAAAATATGAAGCATTATCGAACACTAGACATTCAGGAATACCGAAACGAGTGATAATGTTTGAATTAAGGAAGGATATTACCTAGTTGGTGTTTACCACTTTTACTGGTGCATGTTGGGTCGCCAAAGTACCATCTTTTTACCAACCTTTCACTTCACTTTCACTTCAGTTTTAACAATATTTCGCTTTCCCATACCCCTACATTAAACCATTTTCATGATTACATGGGTTTTAGACATATTATTTTCCAATGCATCTATTTTAGTGTTTTTGAGTGAATTTATGATTAAATATTGGGAAAATGACATGTTTAGACTTATATATGAAAATGGGATGAGTTTCATGATGTTTACAGGTGTATTTGAAGACTCCAACCAAGTCAAATTTGACCATCAAGCCTCAAATTCGAATTCCCTCTTCAACCCTTTGAAGATTTGATGAAGATTTGGAGATCTACTCAAATATCTTGGATGGAAATTAATCATGAAAGAAATATTTGTGAGAGGATTTGTAGAGATATCACTTGATAGGTGTGAGCACATGGTTGTAACCAAATGAGACATTTGTGGATCTAGGA
>JZKD02S1490500.1:1061985-1073509 GCA_000966675.3 Picea glauca | reverse complement strand
TAAGTTTTCCAGCAATTGGTATCAGAGTAGGTTCCTTTTATTTAAAGGTAGATTAGTAAGCTTAAACATGTCAAGTCATGAAGGAACTTCAACCAATAAGGCTCCTTTGTTCAATGGAACAAACTTTGTCTTCTGGAAAGTTAGGATGAGAACCTACATAATGGATTTACGTGCAGACGTCTAGGATGTGGTAGAGATTGGTTATATAAAGCCATTTGTACTAGCTCATAAGGATAACAAGCTAGAATGCAGCTTCAATGCTAAGGCTATGAATGCTATTCTGAGTGGGCTTGCAGAAGCAGAATTTTTAAAAGTTATGCACTTAGAAACTGCCAAAGACATGTGGGACAAACTCATTAGCAATTATGAAGGTAATGAGAAGGTAAAGGATGCCAAGCTTCAAACCTACAGAGTATAGTTTGAACAACTACACATGAAATAATATGAAACTATTGGGAAGTACTTTCTGAGAGTTGAAGAACTAGTAAATGCAATGAAAGCTCTTGGTGAAAAAATTGAGGAAGCCTCTTTAGTTCAGAAAATTTTGAGATCTCTACCAGATAGGTTCAACCCAAAGGTATCTGCTATAGAAGAACTTAATGATCTAAAAGCTTTGGATTTTGATCAAATTCTAGGAACGTTGACTGCATATGAAATGAGGATAGGTAAAGATAAATCCACCACTAGAGAAACTTCTTTTAAAGCAGATAAGAATGAGGAATCTGAGCCTGATGAAATTGAAGAAAAAATTGTGAGAAGACTAAAGAAAGGATCAGGAAATTATCAAGGCAATTTTCCCTTCAAGTGTTTTAACTGTGGAAATATAGGTCACTTTGCATCTAAGTGTCCACACAAGAAGCAAGAACAAAATTCTGAAGGTGAAAAGAAGTAAAAACCCATGAGATTTGGTAAAAAGAAAATTTTATGTGTAAACAATGATGACTTTTCATAAGACACAGATAGTGACTCTTCCTGTGAAGATAAGGTTAATGACTTTGTGCTTATGGCCAAAGAGGATTATGATAATAAAAAAACAGGAAGTGATGTTAATGATGAAGAAGTTGTGGTTGATATGGAAGGTGAACTAATCGGTGCTTTAGAAGAGATTGACAGACTCAGACTCAAGAAGAGAAAACAAAAACAGTTGTTGATGCAGTTTGAAAAGAATGGTAAAAAACCTGATAAAGACTTTGCCTTGCTAAAAGTGGAGTTAGAAGAGGCAAAGAAGATAGAGGACATTCTGAAACAACAGTTAACAGAAAAGAGGGCAAGATGTGAAGCCTTGGAAGAAGAGGTAGTAAAAACCAAAAAAGAGATGGAGAAGTTTAAATCATTGTATCTCCAAAATCTTCGAAGCATTAAAGCCTCAGCAGAACTAAATGACATTATGAACAAACAAAAATCTCCTTTGTTAAAGACTAGTTTAGGCTATGTAAGTGGTTCAAGCAAAAAACAGACAGAAAGCAAAGATGATCGAGTTCCAAATTAGCAGACAATCAGACCATGTGAGTACTATGTCACCAACAACTAATAAAGAGAAGATGATCCCTGATAATAAACAAATATATCAGAAGGTGGAGAAACAAATACCAAGAAGAAGGCCATCCTTCAGGTACCAAAATTTCTTTCATGGTTATTACTACTCTAATTTTCGTCATAAGATTGCAAATTGTCAAATTAAGTTTAGAGACATGCCACTGAGAAGATCAAGAAATAAAAAATATTTGCAACATAGAACTAAATAGCCAATGAATAGACAAAGTTGCACCAATAACTTTGACCTATTGAACAATGAGCTCGAATGCTCTAACTGTCATAACTTCGGCCACAAAGCTGCAAACTACCACCTGAAGAATTACAAAACAGATACAAAGATAAAACGCTTAGCTAAAAATGTTAGCACATGGAAAAAGAAAGATAGTGAAAATTGTGGTCTAGTACTTTCAGCTCAAAAACAAAAAGACCCCTGGTACATAGACAGTGGATGTTCCAAGAACATGACTGGAGACATGCATAAATTTATGTCTATAAGTAAAGGCAAAACAGGAAATGTGACCTTTGGAAATGATGAACCAGGTAAAATCAAGGGTAAAGGGATGGTGAGTTTAAGTAATGGCAAAGGAAAATCCCAGGATGTTCTGCTTGTAGATGGGCTGAAACATAATTTGCTCAGTGTAAGTCAAATGTGTGACAGAGGATGTGAAGTGGTGTTCACTTCCAAAGATTGTAAGATAAAACCTGAAAATTCAGGACAAGTGGTGGCTAAAGGCATAAGGATAGATAATAATGTATATGTGTTGAAAGAATATAGAGAAGAGTATCATCTAAGCAAACATGACGAGAGTTGGTTATGACATAGGAGACTTGGACATATAAACTTTGACCACCTAATTAAGATAAAAAAAATCGAGGCAGTAAAAGATCTTCCAAAAATATCAAAGCCACATGATTCTGTGTGTAAACCCTGCAAAGTAGGAAATCTAACCAAGACACAGTTTAAATAAAAGAACTCTACTTCAACAGAGAAACCACTCAAATTAGTTCATATGGATCTATGTGGACCATCAAGACAGGAAATCACAGGGAAGGAAAACTACTTCATGCTGATCATTGATGATTTCTCCAGACTCACTTGGGTTGTTTTTCTCAAAGAAAAAGCTGAAGCATTTGAGAAATTTAAAATATTTAGGGCTTTAACTAAGAATCAAACAGGCAACAAATTAAAGGATGTAAGATCGGAAAAAGGAGGAGAGTTTATTTCAAGTGATTTCAAGGAATTATGTGATAAACATGGGATCAAGAGAGAATACACAACCCCAGGAACTCCATAGAAAAATGTAGTTGAGAGGAAAAACATAACAGTTCAACAAATGGCCAGGTCAATGATGAATGAGAAGAATATTGGTCAAACATACTGGGTAGAAGAAATACACACAACAATCCATATTCTTAACAAATCACATCTCATACCACATAGTGACAAGACACCTTATGAACTGTGGCATGGAAGACCTGCTACAATCAAACACTTCAAAGTCTTTGGGAGAAAGTGCTACATAAAGAACAATAATGAAAACCTTGGCAAGTATGATGGCAGGGTTGATGAAGGCATCTTCTTAGGGTATGCTACAAACAATATAGGATACAGATGCTATAATAAGAGGCTGCATAAATTGGTTGATTGTATTGACATAAAATTTGATGAAGGAGTCCCAGTAAGATAGGTGAGCAATTCTAAATCAACAACAAAGGATATAGTTGGAGTTGAAGCTAAACAAGTCCAAGAATTAGAACAAGAAGAATATGAGTTAGATGAAGATGCAAATACTTAGGCATACTCAAATCAGCATACAACATCAAATCCTTCCTCCAGAATTACTCAAAAGAATCATCTTGCAAGTCAGATAATTGGTGAGAAAGACATAGGTGTGCAAACCAGGAGAAGGATAATAGAAAACACTGAGCAATCACATATAGCCTTCATATCCATGGTGGAACCAAAGAACTTCAATGAAGCCAGTGAAGATGAAAATTGGTTAAAATCAATGAATGAGGAACTGGATCAAATTGAGAAGAACAATACTTGGGAGCTAGTTCCTATACTTTTAGATAAGAATGTAATTGGATCCAAATGGGTGTTTAAGAACAAAATAAATGAACAAGGACAAATTGTTAAGAATAAATCCAGATTGGTCTGTAAGGGGTATGCACAAGTTGAAGGACAAGATTTTGATGAAACTTTTGCACCAATGGCAAGATTGGAAGCCATCAGAATGGTTCTGGCCTATGCATGTCATAAGAACTTTAAAGTATATTAGATGGATGTTAAGTCAACTTTCCTTAATGGAGACCTAGAAGAAGAAGTATACATGGAGAAACCTGAAGGCTTTTCACTGACAGATAATCCTAGCTATGTCTGTAAGTTGAAAAAGACATTATATGGACTGAAACATGCACCACGAGCCTAGTATCATAGACTGGAAAAATTTCTACAGGACAAAGGGTTCAAGAAAGGTATTGTTGACAACAATCTATATATAAAATCTGAAGGTGGTGATCTATTAGTTGTTGTCGTTTATGTAGATGACATTATCTTTGGATGCACTAATGACCTTTCAATTCAGTGGTTTGCTAATTCAATGTAGACTGAGTTTGAGATGTCCATGATAGGAGAAATGCCATATTTTCTTGGTTTATGAATCAATCAGAGTTCTGCAGGGATATTTATCTCTCAAGAACAGTATTTGAAAGAGATCTTAAAGAGGTTTCATATGGAAGATTCCTCTCTTATTAGTACACCTATGGTGGTTGGTTGCAAGCTCAGTAAAGATGATATTTCACCTAATGTTGATCAAAGAATATATCGATCAATGATAGGCAGTCTTTTGTACATCACAACATCTCGTCCTGATATAATTCAGGTTGTTGGAATGGTAGGTCGTTAGCAGTCTGCGCCTAAAAAAAGTCATTTAATAGCTGTCAAGAGGATATTCAAATGTTTGAAAGGTACAATGACTTATGGTCTTTGGTATCCTAGAAATCAGAACTTACAATTAACTGCATATTCAGATGTTGACTGGGAAAACTGTTTGGATGAGAGAAAGAGCACCAGTGGAGGTGAATTCTTCTTAGGTGATTCGTTAGTAGCATGGGTTAGTAAAAAGAAGGAATCTATTTCATTATCAACTACAGAGGTAGAGTACATTGTTGTTGCTACTTGCTACACTCAGATTTTATGGATGTTACAAACTCTTGCAAATTTGAAGGTAACTTATACTGATCCAATTCCACTTCACTTTGACAACACCAGTGCCATTAGTGTCTCGAAGAATCCTGTTCCCCATTAAAAAACGAAGCATATCCCCATAAAGTATCATTTTCTCAAAGATCAGGTTACAAACAGAGCTGTTCATTTGAACTATATTCCTTCCACGGAACAAATTGCATACATCTTTACTAAACCCCTAGAGAAGATACATTTTGAATATCTTTGTCAGAAGATGGGTGTCATCCCTTCTCTCACCTAAGAGATTCCATCATGTCAGGGGGAGTATGTAATTGGTTGAATATCTGATACCTCCGAAAAATACTGCAACAACTTAGGGGGAGCATGTTTTCTTTGACATTGATGTCAAAGAGGAAGAAAAGGTGTGGATGATACAGTTGGAGGTCTAAGTAGAATAGTGCATTCGTTCAGGGTTGCCATCAATGCCAAAGGGGGGTATTGTTGGCATGTTTACAGACAGAGTGTGCTTGTCATTGATGGAAAGAACAACAACGATGATGGAATGTTTATAGGAAAGAACAACAGTGAACCTAAGCTCAAGATACCGGAAAATGAGAAAGGCAAATGTGCCAGGTGGGCACCAAAAGTATTTTGGGAAGATGTAGATGAGAAAGCTTGAAAAGATTAGAAGAGATAGTGCAGAGTTGCACGCAGAGCAAAAGTGTGCACCAGGGTTGAGGGTAACTTTTTCCAAATCTCAGGAGAGATAATGTTCAGAGACACACAAATGAGATCCCATACATCAAGGCTCGCAGAAGGATCAAAGGTCATGGCCTTTGACACTTAGAGATTTGAGAAAGCCAAAGCTCAGGAGGAAGAATGAAAGTGGTCATTGGATCACCAATCCCGAATACCCGATGACCATTAGATTAGAGTCCAGACAGGAGGAACGAGTGTACAAGAGATGAACATATGCCATCCATTGGATCTGAGTGACGAGGATCAACAGTCCTTGGATCTAGAAATAAATGCATGAAGGTTAAGCCTTTGGATAAGCTAGAAGAGATGCATTGCAGAAAGATCAAGTTGTCGATCTAAGATCCTGATCGAACGAACAACATTCACTTCGGATATAAATATGCGAGGAGGTTATGCTCCAGAAAGTTTGAGATTTGAAAAACCTGAACCCTGAAAATCTGAAATGAATAAGGATCGTCATATCTGGAGATCAGACGATGATCGTTAGATCATGGAGATCTATGTCAATAGATTATGCCCGCAAATATCGTTCTCAAGGACATGTGGCAGACCATGTCAGCATGGACATGTGGAAAACCACGTCAGCAAGGACACATGGCACAATCAGACAATGACAAGTGTCAAGTTGATTCAGCACTTCAAGTACGTGAAAATCACAAATCCGAGTGACACATGGCAGAGACTCAGCTCGTGACACATCATCAAGTGATGCAAGAGTTACGTCACTTCAGAAGTTTTTCTTTGGGAGTTTTACCACCAGTACTCGCCCAAAGACCCAAAGTCCCAAATGCCGAAGACCTGAAGTGGACACGAGAGGTCCGATCTGAAGATCACTTCAGGAGCAGTCTCATTCGTCGATCTACTATAGTGGAAGGATAGTGTGAGTGAAAACGTTAACCGACAACAAGCGGTCTCCACCATTTTATGACTGACTCAGTAGGTGATCACTCCAAAGGAAAGAACGGGTTGAGATTTGAAATCTCTGAAGTTCAGAGACCTAAGGAGATCTTGACCGTTAATCTGAGAGGGACACACGTCAGAGGCTTGTCAGCTCCGAAATATTGACGCATGGAGGAAAGAAAGGGTTGAGACTCTAAATATCCGAAGTCCAAAGACCCGAAGGAGATCTCAATCATCTATCTGATGTCGAGTGTACTATCAACCATTGATCAAAATACAGTGGAAGGACAACATAAGAATAATAGACAAAGTCGCGGAGTAAAATGTGGCCATACATCTCATTGTTTGATTAATTCCTAACGTTGGATTAAGCAATGAAGGATGAATGTAAGGATTAACGATAACCATTGGTTTGGTTTCGAGATGTAATGTGAACCGCCTGATCTGTTAGGGAATTCTGATTTGGAAGTTTTGAAAGGTTTGAAACCCAAAAGTTCTGAAGGGCAAAGTGACGAAGTGACGACAGTCCTCCATTTCAGGAGAATGAATCGTGGTTGTTGAATTGATAAGCACTCAAGCATGTGCTAAGCCTAGAATTATGGTCACCACTAGTGATCACATGAAGGAAGGGGCTTAGAAGTCAAATAAGGCATAATTGACTGGTTGTAGCTGACATAGAAGACGAAGAGTTTCGACTGCGAGAGAAGCTAAGGAATCTCAGCATAAAGCACACTACTGATGAACACAGGTTTCTAAATGCCAGAGAAGACGAAGAGTGTCCATGATGATCAGGCAGAGGACTCGATGAGAGAAAAATATGCAGAACAAAGAGTTGATGGGATTCTGATTGTTGTCTATGTAGTTTTGAGGAAGAGATGCAATGAAAAATCCGAAGGGTAGAACAATGACGCAGAGAAGAGCATGCAAAGGCATAGCGCATAGGGGGGAGATGGCTCACAGAGCATAAAAGGCATAATAAAATAAATCACAAAGGTATGCAAGCAGGAAGACACTGATGCAGGCAGAGAAGAGCAGTGTAGCAGAACAATGATGTGACTTGTAAGCCATTGATAAATCATGTATCACTATAATAAATTTATGAGAAGCAAAGATTTATATTTTAGGGTGGTAGGGAGGTGCTAGCGAGGACTTTTTTCGTTAGAGTTTCAAGTGGGTGCTTGAACATAGGGAGTTGTAGCTTCCATCTGGTTGTAGCTTCCATCTGGTTGTAGCTAGAAAAACCAGGGTGGTAGGGTGGTGCAAGGGAGAACTATTGTTATTTGTTATACAGGTTGGTGCCTGTGTAACTAGAAGTTGGTGCTTCCATCCAGTTGGTGTTGGAACACTCAGGGAGTTGGTGCTTCCTTCTAGTGGGTGCTAGAGAAACCATAGAGTTGGTGCTCTAAGCAAGTTTGTAATATACTAGATATAAAAAGTATGTAGAACAGAAATAAAATGCTAGAAATGGCAGAATAAAAGTAATATAACCAGCATAATCTCCACAATAACACATAAATGATATAAGAACAACAACATAAATAACACTTTGATTCCGAAAGCAATGTTCATGGGCCTCTTCGAGGGGGAAACCTCCAGTCGAGCAGTGCTCTGTTACAATAATCTCCAAGATAGGGTTTTCATACCCTCGACCCTTATTTATACTAAATATTTCTATCAAGAGAAGCATCTAGAGGAACATCCTTCTAGAAGCAGAAGCTTCTATTAGGTCTTCTTACATCTGCCTTATTCTATTTAATTGAAAGGCCTTATTAATATTGACCTTTATTACATCCGAATATATTGATCTACCTATGTGTGGGTTAGTACCCTAACATGTCCACTCCCTTAAAAACAACCTTGTCCTCAAGGCTTGAGATGTGGAAACTGCTACAGAATGGTAGTTGGTTCCCAAGTGGCATATGCTGGAGTTGTATATTTCCACTGGACTAGCACTTCCTTGATGGTTCTCTGATGTAGGCGACGCTCATGCTGGTCCAAAACTACTTCTGGTTGTAGCCAAATGGATCCTTCTTCAGCTAACTCGGGAAGGTTGGTTTGAATTTGGCACCTAGTTCCAATCACCTTCTTTAAGCATGAAACATGAAAAACATGATGTAGCTTCGACTAACTGGGCAGAGCTAATTGATAGGCGACTTGTCCCACATGCTTGAGAATTGTATAAGGACCATAAAATTTGGGTGCTATCTTCTAACAATGCTCGGCCTTGAGGGAAGTTTTCTTGTATGGTTGCAGTCGCAGAAAAACCTGATCCCCTTCTGCAAATTGATGTTCAGAGCGACCTTGATCTGCTTGTTGCTTCATGTGATTCTGTGCCATCACCAAGTTCTCTTTAAGGGTACAAAGAATATTCTCTTGAACTGTAAGTGTTTGGCAACCATCGAACCCCGGCAGGGCTAGCGAACGACCAATGGGGACGAATCCCTACGGGGTCAGCAAATGGCCAATAGGAACAAACCTCAACAGGGGTAGAGAGCAACCAATGGGGAAACAACCCCATTGTGAGGTTAGGTGGAATACAGGTGGCAGAGAGGGAAACATGACATGGTGGTCGACATGACAGGAGGGGCCCCACTTCACACGCCACACTATTCCGGACCCCCCCCCGCCCCTCAAAAGAAGAATGGCAAGGGGGGTCCAGAATCCACTTGAGCGTCGTTGATCACGGTGAGTTAATCTCGATCGTTCGAGAGTTGCGTGTCCAATTCCGGACCCCCTCCTACCGCTAAAGGCAGAACAGTAAGGGGGCTTCGGAATGGAACCTCATTCGTAGATCCGAACGGGTGGACTCTGGCCGTCTAGATCTACTCGCCGCTTATCCTAAAGCATAACCACATCCTGGCTTAAGTTAACATCTCATTTCCACATCTAACTGTCATTACAGACCCTGAGATCCTCTGAAATAATCTCGTCCGTTCATCGGGGTTTATCATCATGAGAATCCGGACTCTCGATCACAGAGCTCCCGAATCTTCGATGAGATCTCTTCCGGCCTTAGCCCCTCCTGACTATGCCCTCTGGTCCATATGATCGCTCTCATAAGATCGCAGCCTTATATCCTTCTATCGGGGTTTCGGACTTTCAAGTGCCAAAATGCATTTGTCCCCAGGATCCACGATTCCTCGAATCCCGACGTGCTCTTTACGCACTAGCTCCCCTGGCTAGGCTCCTGGCCCATATGACCACTATCCCCATGACCGCAGTCATCTCACCTATCGGGGCTTTGGGGTATTCAATGTCAAGATGCAATCGTTCTCAGGATTCACGATCCCTCGAATCCCGACTCCCTGCTATGCTGACAACTAGCAACTACTGTCTTCCTATAGCCTGATCAACGGTCATGATCGTCTACTGGATCAACGGTCCCTGATCTCCCTCGGGGTTCGGGGTTTCAAATGTCGAGAAACATTTTCCCACGGGACTGTCGATCCCTCGAATCCCGATTCTCTTCCATGTTGACAGCTGCCCCCCACACAACAAAGCTTTCCTCCTTCTTGTCATGGTTTTGGACTTCGCGAATCCAAAATGCCCAAACCCCTTGTCACCAGGGTCCCCGTTATCCCGATGGCTATAATGCCGATGGACGACTTCCTATCGGGACTTGCCCTGATGGCTCCGATTGCTGCCATGTGTCCCTTCTAGAGGGACGGTCCTAATTAACTCTTGGGGTTTCGAGACTTCTGATGTCCTGGACGCCTCGTCCCTAGGACTCGCGAAATGTCGGATTTCGACTCCGTACAGATCTATGACACGCATCCCAAGTGAATGGACAGTTCAGATCGCTCCTCGCGTTTTCGAGACTTCTGATGTCCCTAGTTTCACGACCTCAGGAACTCCGATTTCCCGATATTTGAAACCCCGATGAGCCAACCCTCCTTTCGATATTTTTCCTTCTGTTCACGAGCTTAACCCTCGCGCAACTTCTGTCAGATCCGACGGCTGACGGATATCTGCTCAAGATCTGATGGCTTATATCTGTCCCACCTCGTGCATTCTTCCACTACTTCATGGATGTGGAAAGATCAACGGTCCAAATGTTCTCCTGGACCTTGGGATCTACGATCCCGATTTCCTCGCTGTTCACGAAGATAGAGGGAAAAAGGGGCAAGGTATGTAACGCCCTTGTTACTTTCGTCAATCTAACGGTCGTGAATGACTATGGGTCATCCGACGAGATCTCATTTGTCGATTTGTTACTTATCCCTACACTGCTACCTTAGAACCTTAAGGGGGTCATTCCTCCTCATACAGGGTTATTAAGACTTGCCCATTCAAGTCCTTTTTCCAGGTTCTTGGAAAACTTTTCCAAGGAGGGAATCTCTGTGAAGAGTTCTATTTCAGGGCATTCCTGGAAACAGACAAAGGGAAACAAACTCCTTAGGATGGACTGGAAGTCTGACTTGGTTCAACTCATGCATAATTAAATCCATTTATCAACATAAGCCACGCAAGGTCTTCTATTATAAGCATATATCTATTATTTCTTATCAAAACACTGCACAGACATTCTTATACTGTAATCGTTCATAATTTCATAGTTCTATGAGCATATATATCAGTATATGAATTTCAAGACGCAATATGTAAAACACTTATTAGAAATAACACTAGAAGTATGTGCAACTGCTGAGAGGGGTGCTCGTTTCCACCCAACCGTAGGCTCAACGACTCCCAACGGATTTACCACTAGCCACCCCCGAGCTGAGACCACGATGTTGTTGAGACTGCGTCTCTCTGTCTGCCAGTGACCAGGAGTGAAGGTTTCAATCCTTCCTCTTTTCTTTCACTCACTCTGTGTAATGACAGAGTTCCCCTCACATCCCCCTCCCTAATCGCTTCTACCCCACGCCTTATCCTCTTGCGAGGTTGTGTGTGGCGCGATTACCCTCATGCTGATCAGGTCTGACGATTCTACGGATGGGAGGTTCACCTCCCATCCCTCATTAAACCATCCACCTACTAGCCTGCGAGACATTTAATTCGGGGACAGCGAGCCAATTTTGGTTCTCCGGGCCAGTGGAGTCCAAATACGGTATTAATTTTCGGTGGAAGTTAACGCTACCTTTCCAGGTTCCCTCCACTTCCATCGTGGTCTCTTTTTCTACACATCCCCTCTCAGCA
>JZKD02S1490500.1:1004734-1040462 GCA_000966675.3 Picea glauca | reverse complement strand
CCAAAATCTTTCTGGTGTTCCATGTTCCTTGTTTGAAGAAGGTGGTGGGACAAAATTGCAGGGTCCAAACCATCCTTCCTGAATTAGATAAAGAAGGGTTCCTTTGGCTCCAACCAGAAGCAGTCCTCAATGCACAGGAACATCGGTTGCATGGCATAACTATCAAGGAAGTGTTGATAAAATGGAATGACACATTACCAAAGGATGCGACTTGGGAACCATCGGCCATAGTCCAGTAGTTTTTTCATCTTCAGTCTTGAGGAAAAGGATTATTTTGAAGGGAGAGGGCATGTTAGGATCCGATCCTAACCTCTGTTTGTGGGTCATTAGTTAGTAGGATATGTTCTCTATGTAATAAAGGCCAACATTAGTTAATAAGGCCTATTAAATAAAGAATAATAAGTCAATGTAAGAAGACCTAATATAATTTTATGCTTCTAGAAAGATCTTCCTCTAGAAGTTTCCTTAGAAGGTAGAATTAGTATAAATAAGAGTAGGAGGTATTGGATGTTTTTGTCTTGGATATTATTGTAATAGAGCTCTGCATTGTTGGAGGTTTCCCCCTCGAAGAGGCAAGTGAACATTGATATCTTTAATAAAGGTTCTCTTTCTGGTATTATTTTGGTATTGCTCTAGCTATATTCTTGTTGTTCCTTTACTATTTGCTAAATAGTTATGTTCTGCATATTTTATTACATATGGAATATTACACATGATTTACATAAAAACTCTTTATGTAATAGGAGAACCTCACCCAAATAAACCAAGTACATCCAGATAACCAAATCATAAGTTCATGTCCCCAATAATTACTATATTGACCTCTATATATACATATTTTCCCTCATTGCACATGCCACCCCCTATTAGGTTCATCCCTATTACGCATGCATTCAACCCCATATATACCCCCATAGGGTCAAAATAGTGGAGGACTTAGGTATATAATATTGGTATAGAAATGCACGATCACTCTCATCTGTACCTTTTAAAGTTGGGTGAATAAGGATGTAGAGTTAAAATTTGCCAACCAATATAAGCTTAGATTTTATATACATGCACATTTTATTGATGAAATATAAGTTAGTGTTGTACTTGTTGATGTGTGTGGTGTAATATATGCTAGCCCCTATATGTATATGAGGGATCATGTTATCTTCATGAAAATAACAAATCAATACATCTTATTCAAGGAGGGTAAATATTTTATCATCAATGCACACAAGGGGTCGAAGTCTAAGATGTATGTGGTGAATGCACAACAACTCGGTTGAGAGATTGATCAACTCAACCAAGAAATATGCAATTTTCTTGATACAGAATACAAAAATATGCCAATTTAGCAAGTGTGAAGGCATCCTTCAAATGATCTACGGAAGAAAAAAAAACATGCATTGGAATAGATTTTTCAAGAATACATAGAATTGTTCCAAGATAAATAAGGAATGCCACCCAGGAAGGAAGTGAAGAATGATATACAATTATTTCCAAAATGACCTTACCAAATATAGATTATATAGATAGTTCATATTAAAGTCTTAAGTAGTAAAGAAGCGATCATAGTCATCAAATCAAGGATTCCTAAGACCAAGTACCTCACCATGTGGTTCCCTTGTATTTTGGTACCAAAGAAGGATTGGACTTCGATAATGTGCATTGAATATAGATCTCTAAGAAAGATCACTCTCAATAATTGAAAAATTATCAAAGCAGTGGCATCATGAAAAGTACTTAAGTAATCTAGATTTGAAATTTGGATGTTATCAAATCACAATGAAGGAAGAAGAAACTTGGAAGAATGCTTTTAAGATGAAGCAAGGTTTGTACAAGCGGTTAGTAATGTTTTTTTGTCTGATTAATGCAATGACTAATTATATGTGTTTAATAAATTATGTGTTGCGTCCAATTTTAGATTCATTTGACATAGTTTACTTGGATGACATTTTTATCTTTAGTTATGCTTGGGAGGAGAATGTGTTACATTTGAAGCAAGTATTATAGACACCAATTAGGAATTATTAGCTACAAGCAAACATAAAGAAGTGGTGAGTTTTATAAGAAATCCTTGATGTACTTGGGACATGTTATTGGTGGAGGCAAGTTGAAGATTGACCGTACAAAGATAGTTTCGATTGTTAAGTGGCCCACTTCTACTAATGTCAGAGAAGTTAGGTGATATGACCCCAAAGAGGGCATATATGTGGTTAAATCTATATGTAATATGGTAAATGTGTATATAATAGTGGCCCTAACTCCTTAAAGAATAGGAGAATCTCCTCCAAATAACCCAACACATTCAAACATTCAAATCACATGTTCCTCAATAATGGCTACATGATCTCTATATATACATATTCACACATTTCACATGTGGCCCCTTTATTAGGTCAACCACTATTACACATACATTTGCCCCATTACATATACATTTAACCCCATTATATATACATTTAACCCCATTATATATACATTTAACCCCATATATGCCTCTCTTAGGTTCATATAATATACATTTAGCCTCATATATGCCCCCCTCAGGGTCATATCATTAGGAGTTTTGTGGGAGCTATCCAATATTTAAAACAAATTATAGCATCATTTATTGGTAGAACCAGTTCATGCTATCATATTTATTAGTAAGAATTTCCATTGGGGTAATAATCAACAAAAATATTTTCAAGAACTAAAGAAGAATATTAGTTAAATCCCAATCCTAACATTACCTAACTTGTAGAAGTAACTTGAAGTAGAAACTCATGCTCGTGGGACCTATGGTATGGAGAAATATTATTGCAAGAGGAGAGACAAGTCAACTATGATTTGGAGTTATTCCATGGAGTAAGTAAACTAACCTACATATCACATTGAACTCTATTCCTTCACTCAAGCAATGAATAAATGGAAGGACTATCTATTAGGTAAGGTGTTGGGTCATTTCACAGTTGTGTGTGTCCTTCCTAAAGCTGTTGGGTTAAGTTCCAGGGTTTGTCCAAAGTTCATAAACAAAACCCCCAAAACATTGACATATCAATCTTCAACCAATATTGAAGGAAGTCTCACCCAAGATACTATGAGAATCATAGAGTCCATCTGGTCTTGTGTCGGAGATGAAGGGATAAACACACAGAGATCCATCTAGACTGGAATTCATGCATCCATAGCTAATAACTCACTATTATTAATATGCAAAAACAATACACACACATATCCAAATACCACATAAGTAACACATGATAGATCAGAACTGTTGTAGCTTTATTATCTTTCTCATTCCATAAAAAAACACACACACATTAAGCAGAACATACTTGACAACAATAGAGTCTTCTATCCTCTTTATATAATTCCCCAGAATTAAAACACATTGCACCATGCACATCCTTTTAGACCTTAGACATATGACAGACTCATAATTACAATTAGAAGCATTACAACATTAAAATACTAAAAAATATTAGAGTGATTTCTTCAACAATAGACAAAAATAATGACCCAGTGGATCAACCGAGTGAGTAACTCTATGAATCAACCACAACAACAACAACAACCATTTCTTTGTCATCCTTACATCATTTTATATCCTTCTCAACTTTGGAGCTTTGTCTCTATCACTTATGTTCCATTCTATCTATTGACTAACAATATTGCACACTTCTTCCACCTGCCTGCATTCCACATATCCTCTCTGGAATCAGGGCAATCTTAACTACCTCGCCAACTCATCTCTTCACTGCTCCATTGATCTGGATTTTATGAGAAGAACAAAATGCATATAGATTATTATTAAAATATGTTTAACACAGAATAACATATATACAGTAAAATTGGTTTCTATTCAATAATGGAATAAGATGAATGATCCAGGTGGATATCAGTGGCCACCCACCTTTTCCAACAAACTCAAAACAGTTTTCTAGCAATTTTGGTAATTTACTATTTTTAGTAGTTTTTAACTTTCGGGGCCATTTTGAAGGGCTAAATGAAAGTTTTTTGGGATCACGCTTCTCAATGACAGCCAAAGGCTTTGATTGATCCCCCTAAATAAATATCCTTGACGATAACTTTCCAACGAGTTATCGTGCACCCCAAATGGATATTGTATGCCAAAGTTACGCCCACGAGAAGTTGATACACCAAACTACCCAAAACGGGGTCTGCAAAACTATTGGCTTTTCATCTTCCTGGGTTAGGGTTTTGGATTTTCTTTATGATAAAAAGGCCTGTGGAGCCTCATTGTAAAATCATCTTCTCATGAATTTGAGTAGTCATCACATCTGTTATCAGAGATAAGCTGACACCATTCTAGTGAGTCTTTCACTCTGTATTTTACAGTCTTTTTACGTTTTCGCTCATTAATAGAAAATTGTGTACTACTGTATATTTGTGTTTATGGTTGCATCTCTGATACTTCTGTTATAATATTGGATATCTAAGATATCTATATACATTTGTTTATTATATCTTCACTCTCATTTCATGCCGAAAATAATCTAGATCGGTAGTATCAGAGTAGGCTTCTCTTGATCGTTTGTTCAGTGCATGTTCCCGACAAGGTCTGAGTATAGCAAGTTGAGTCTTGAGCTTGTCTCTCTTGAATACAATCACTCTCTCACGCCCAAGAAACCCTCCATGGCGGAAGAAAATAAAAACGATAGAGCAGGCGATTCTATCAATCTGTTGCTTGAGCAAGCTCTCACGTGACAGAGGGACGAAATGATGGAGAATTTTTCCCACATCCTTCAACGCCTGTCGATAGAAAAAGGTGCATCTTCATCAAACAACCACTTTGGAAGGACCTCTCCTTTCAAGGTATAGGTTAATTTTGATATTCTCATATTTGAATGTCAGATAGATGTGGATGCCCTAGACAAATGGTTAAATCTGCTAGAAGGTTATTTCTTTGTTCACCATTTTTCCGACAGGGAAAAGATCACCTTCACACTCCTTAAATCTCTCCCCCATGTCAAACATTGGTGGGAAACTTATTGGGAGAAAATTTCCATAGAAGAGTCTTGAATATATGGGTCTGATCCCACTTGGGATTTTTATGTGGACTCGGTAAAGGAACAGTATTACCCTGTTGGCAACTATGAGGACCAATATATGAGATGGACCACACTGTGGCAAGAGAGGGGCCAAGAAGTTCTGGAGTTCACCAATACCTTCCATACCTTGCACACCAAGCTGGGTATCAAAGACTCCGAATGACATTTGGTTCTGAAATACCGTGGAGCTCTACATAGATACATCCAAACTGAAATGGATTTTCTAGACATCTCATCACTCAATGTTGCTTATCAATATCTTGTTAAAATCAAGAAGAAATTAAAGCACCAGAACAAACGAGAGTTTGATTTTGCAAATCTGCAACAACCAAAGTATGATAAAGACGACCCTAACAACATTCTCTCGAAAACCAGTCCAAGCCATAGGAAAAGAAGGGTCACGAGAAGAAAAAGAAGGACACCAGAAAATGGTGTGATTTCCACAAAATACCCTGGCACAACACTGATGAATGTCTCTCAAAACAGTCATTGGTGAACGATATCAAAGACAAGGAGATGAACCTTGATTCAGAATATGATTACGAAAATACTAGTAAAAGACAGAACATCGATGCAGACCCCACTACTATTGTCACGACCACAAAAATTCAACTAGAAGAACCAACATGTCCTAAATATGGGGAGCGCCTTTTTCATTCAAATATGTGGGTGAAGGTGACCCCACTGCATTTTATTGTTGATAGCAGAAGCCAGAAGAACCTCATCTCAACAGAGGTCGTCAAACAATTGGTATTGTTGACAACACCACACCCGCATCCAACATCGGGTGGCTTCACCAGGGACGAGATCTATGTGTCAGCCAAAGTGTCGATTTCCATATGACATCCATCCCTTCAAGGATGAGGCATTATGTGATGTTTTCCCACTGGATGTCTATGATGTTCTCTTGGGCCAACCATATATGTGGAAGCACCATGTTGTTTATGAGTCTCAACCTCGCAGTTTCATTGTTTCTCTGGGGGGTCATCTCTACAGAATACCAGAGGTAGTCCTGAATACTATTCCACCTAAACAATGTCGAAATGTAGTATCTCATACTATAAAATTCATCTTCTTCACAATCTGTTCAAAAGGTGAACAAAAGGATACAACAACCACTATAGCCTCGACCCAAGCACCTTCTATCCAACAAAAGAAATTCAACAAGATTGCAACAAAGTGTAAAGATTCCTTCTGCACACATGCATATCATGTATCTAGACTGTTTAAAAATGTCCAACCCTTCCAGCCACAGGTTCATGACAACCTTCAACAAGCTAAGCAATGCAACTTCTCCAACAAGGCAAGCGGCTCATCAAGATGTAGATTCAACAAACACTTTTCACTCTCCCCTGATCACTCAACGTAATGGAGACCACTTATTCCTGAGGGAGGATTGATCCAGGTGCATATCAGTGGCCACACACCTTTTCCTACTAGCTCAAAACATTTTTTTGGCAATTTTGGTAATTTACTATTTTTAGCAGTTTTTTACTTCCGGGGCCATTTGAGGGCCTAAATGAAGTTTTTTGGGATCGAGATTCTCAATGTTATTTAAATTCTCTGATTAATCCCCCTAATTGAATATCCTTGACAATACCTTTCCAATGAGATATCGTGCGCCCCAAACGGAGATTGTATGCCAAAGTTACACCCCCGAGAAGTTGATACACCAAACTACCCAAAATGGGGTCCACAAAACTGTTGGCTTTTTATCTTCCGGGGTTAGGGTTTTGGATTTTCTTTATGATAAAAATGCCTTTGGAGCCTCATTGTAAAATCATCTCCTCATGGATGCAAGTAGTTGTCACATCTCTTCTCAGAGATAAGTTGCCACCATTCTAGTGAGTCTTTCACTCTGTATTTTACAGTCTTTGTACATTTTCGTTCAATAATAGAAAATTGTGTATTACTGCATATATGTGTTTATGGTTGCATCTATGATACATTTCTATTATAATATTGGATATCCGAGATATCTCTGTACAATTATTTATTATATCTTCTCTCTCATTTCGTGCCGAAAATAATCCGAATCACTAAAACTGTAAAATGCAACAAAAAACAAGCTTGCTAGAATGGTAGCGGCTTATATCTTAGAAGAGATGTGACGGTCGCGGTCATTCACAATAATATGAGTACAATGATTCTCTGAAGACCTTTTGACAATAAACAGGAATTCCAAAAACCATAGACATCCAAAAACCTAACCCTAGGAGATGAAGCACCAAAAGTCATGTGGGCCCCGTTGGGGTAAGTTAGTACAACAACTTCTTGAGGTCATAACTTTTGCATACGATCTCTGTTTTAGGCGCACAATAGCCGGTTGGAAAGCCCTATCCGAGGACTATACATTTTTCCATCAGAATATGAGTGTCACTATATTTTGACTGTGGCTAGCCGTGAAAACGTTGTTTAGGGCCTCAAAATGGCCCTAGAAGTTAGGGACCCAAAAACTGGGAAAAACTGCCAAAATGAGCCAGTTGGAATCGGTGGGAGGCCACCAACATCCATCTGGATCAATCCTCCCCCCTTAGGAATAAATGGTCTCCATTGTGTTGACTTCCCCCATCAGATGAGGAAATTTCTACTGAATTTGGCCTCAGGTGAGCCACTTTCCTTGGTGGAGGAGCTTCTCTGCTTTGACAACTCGATAAAGCTGGATCCTTTGCTGGAAAGTTCCCTTGAATTGTGTCCACAATATGATAATTGGATGACTATTGTATGTATTCAGGGTTGAGCTATGTTGGTTTCAAATGTTCTGTTATGTATGAGGTGTCCAATAATGGTGGGAAATAAGGCTGAAGGAGATCCATGTTGAACACTGGGTGAAGGCCAAGGAAATGAGGAATGTTGAGCTCAAAAGAATTGTCACCCACAACCTTGGTGATTGTGTATGGTCAATAATGTACTAGGAAGAGCTTCTGATGGGGCCCTGTAAGGTGTTCTTTTATTAAGTGCAACAAAACTTTGTCTCCCACTTGAAATTTATGTGGCACCCGGTGTTGATCATGGCACTGCTTGTACTTGGCATTGAACTTTTGTAAAATATCCTGAACCTATTGGTGGATGTGTTGGATTTTCTCAATGAACTGGGTGGATTTTTCAGTTTCAGTTGGAGCAGGTGACGAGTCGGTCGAGGTGGCCACAAGGGGTAGTGCAATATCCATGGGACCCAATGATTGGAATCCCAAGCCCACCTGAAAAGGACTGTGGTTGGTTGAGCTATGTAGGGCTCAATTGTAGCTATGTTGAACACAGGGAAGACTCTCATCCCATGTGCGGGGGTGTTTGGAATTGTACATGCACATGATATGCATGAGCATTCGATTTACGACCTCGGTTTGGCATCTGTCTCGGGGTGGAAGGCCATGGATTTGGTGAGCTTGGTGTCCAGTAGTGACCATAGGCTCGACCATAATGTGTTGAGAAACCGACTGTCCTTATCTGAGAAAATTGTTTGTGGGATTCCAAAATGTACCCAGACTTGTTCAAAGAAGAGCTTGGCAGTGGCCTCTGTTGTGATGCTCTTCTTGCAGGCAGCCATAATCGCCATCTTAGAAAAGCGATCAACAACCACAAAAATATAGTCATTTACCCTCTTGGTGGATGGGAGGCCTGACATGTAGTCTATTGAGATGGATTACCATGGCTTGTTAGGAGTAGGAAGAGGGATGTACAAGCCTTGTTTCTTAGTGGTCGGTTTGGCAATAGCGCAGGCAGTGCAGGACCTGATATAATTGCTGACATCATGTTGAAGTTTCGACCAGTAGAAATGTTTCTGCAACATTACCACTGCCGTTTTGACGTTGAAGTGTCCTACCACCTGACTTTAATGGCCTTCCCAGATCATCTTCGCTCACTCGCTTGATGGAACACAGATATGGCCCAGACAACACAACAACCCATCCTCAATATGGAAATTGGCGACAACTGAGTTTTCACCCAACATTTGGTAGTTGGTGGCGAAGTCTGTGTCTGTCTCATAGAGTTGGGGCCATCCAGAGGTCTCATGGATGCAAGAGTTTATCATCGTGGTGAGTGTCGCAACTGGAGGTCGACTGAGGAAATCAACGACTCAGATGGTACTTCCTATTTTATACTTGATGTTGAGGTGGAATTGTTGCAGTATGTGGACCAATTTTGATAACGATCATTCTGCAATTTTCCTTGTGTCTACATGAACTGCACTAGATTATGATCAGTGTGGATGAATGTCTCCTTCGCAACAATGTAATGTCTCCACTAGCGGCAGGCTTGCACAATGGAGTACATTTATTTGTCATAAGTACGGTACTTATAGACAACATCTGATAGTGTCTCACTATGATAGGCCACGGGGTGGTCGTACTGAGTGAGAATGATTCCCACAACATAATCTGAAGAATGTGTCTCGATATCTAAGGGTCATTGTAGGTCTAGTAATGAAAGTACTGGGCTGAGCATAAGTGTTGTTTCAAATCATTGAATGCTTGTTGTTGGGATGGGCCCCACAAAAATATTTCCTTACCACCACCCCTGGTTACTAGGATGAGGGCCCAAGCAATATGGGAGAATCCCAACATGAACCTGCGGTAGAAATTGGCGAGTCCCAAAAAGCTTCAAAGCTCAGTGAGTGTGGTTGGGGCTGGCCAATCACGACTGACCTATATCTTGGCTGGATCCACATGTACCCCATGTTGATCAATGATGTAGGTCAGGTAGTGGAACCTGTCCATGCCGAAGGAGAATTTTTCCAAGTTAGCATATAGCTTGTGCTTCTGCAGAATGTGCAAAACCTGTTGAATATGTTGCAAGTGTTTTCCCCAAGTATTGTTGTAGATGAGGATGTCATCCATATACACCACTAAAACAATATGGGTGAATGGTCATAGGATAGCATCTCTCATCCTCATGAAATTTGTTGGAGCATTTGTCAAACCAAAGGGCATGACCAACCATTCAAAAAGACCTTCTTTTGACTTGAAGGTGGTCTTCCATACATTTGTCTATTATATTGGGCCCTAGTGGTAGCCAGACTTCAGATCAATATTGTTGAAGTATTTGGCCCCTGTGAGCTGATCAAGTAGGTCGTCGATTCGAGGAATCGGGTATTGTTTCTTGACTGTGATTTTATTTAGGGCCCTGTAATGTCTTCAGGTTCCTACTTTCTTTTATAGCAGCATGATTGGGCTCCCACAAGACTATGTGTTGGGAGGGATGTACCCCTTGTGGAGTAGTTCTTGGATCTGTCGCTTGATCTCCTCATTCTATAATAAAGGGTGGAAGTAGACTAGACCATTGGGCAGTGGTGCACCGGGGGTCAGATCGATTGGATCCTTGGCCTGACAGTGCAGAGGTACCCCGGTAGGTGAGGAGAATATATCTAAGTATGCTTCCATGACCTTATCCATTTTATTCTACTATGTGGAGAGGTTGGCTGTAGAGGCCCTGGATGTGGCTGCGATATTTCACTCAATCTGAGAGCGATTCATGAAGAAGAAAAACTTACTAGTCTGAGAGATTGCCTTCCTGCATTTCTTGGAAAAGATCAAGGAAATAGCACTAGGTGGGACTGCCTTGGGTATCCTATACAATTTCTTGTTCAAACTAATAATAACAATGAAAGGCCTAGACTCATATACAACATGACGCTTCCATAAATTCGGTTGACCCAAAATAAAATTACAAACTTCAACAAGAGAAACATCACACAATACCTCGTCTTTGACAGGCTTGATGTCCTAGGACAGGCGACATTGTTGGCTGACACGGATATCGCTTCCTTGGAGGATCCATACAATGGTGTAGGGATGTGGGTGTGGCATTGTCGGAAGGTCTAGCCACTTGATGACCTCAGCTGAGATGAGGTTCTTCTAGCTACCTCTATCAACGATGAATTTCAGTGGGGTACCCTTGAGCCGTATATGTGAATGAAAAAGGTGCTCACCTTCTTCTGGCTCGTCTAGTTCACCAAGCTGGAGCTTGGTGGTAGAAACAATAGCACTGGGTTCTGCATCAATGATCTGTCTCCCCCTTTCTGGTTCTGAATTAGAGTCGGAACCTGCATCTGATTCAGAGGTTTTCATCTCAGCCACCATCGACTTTTTTGAGCAGTAGTTAGCAGTGTTATGCTAGGGACTCTTATGGAAGTCGCACCACTTCCCGGTATCTTTCTTTGTATTTTTGGTGTCCTTCTTTGCTTGTGGCTTGGAATGGTTGTCCTGAGGCTGTCCATATTTTCTCTGTCCTTTGTTCGGTGGTGTGGGGCTGCCCTTTCCTTTCTTTTTCTGTGAGGGGGTCCCAGGCCCAGATTGTCGTGTTTTTTGTTTAAGCTTCTGCTCGATTTTGACGGAATATCAGTAGGCTGCACCTAAGGATGAGATGTCTAGAAAATGAATTTCATCCTAGATGTATCTATGTAGACCGTCGTGATACTTGAGCACCAGATGTCACTCAGAATATTTGATACCCAAATTGGTGTGCAAGTTATGGAAGATATTTGTGAACTCGAGCACTGCTTGGTCTCTTTCCTGCCGCAGTGTTGTCCATTTTGTATACAGGTCATCATAACTTCCAATAGGGTAGTATTGTTCCTTAATAGAATCCCTGAAGGAGTCCCAGGTGACTGCGACTATAAATAATGAGGGTTCCTCTATTTCCTTTTGCTCACAGAATTTTTCCCACCAATCTTTGACATGGGGAATGATTTTGAGGAGCACAAAAGTAATATTTTCTCTATTCGAGAAGTTATGGACAAAGAAATACCCTTCTAGTAGATTCAACCATTTGTCTATAGCATTTTTGTCTATCTGACCTTAAAAGATAGGAATATCAAAGTTTATTTGTACCTTGAAGGGGGCGGTGCCTCCATTTGAGGAAGATGCATTGCCTGTTGGTAGTCGCCGAAGGATTTGCACAAAACTATCCATCATCTCGTTCCTTTGTTGTGTGAGGTCTTCCTCGAGAAACATTTTTAAAGGATATCCTATCCCATCATATTTATTTTCTCCTGCCATGATAGGTTTCTTGGGCATGTGAGAGATTTTTTCCTTAAGAGAAACAAGCTCGAGACCCACTTCTTTGTACGATGACCTCGCTAGCGACATGCATTAAGAACAACAAAGAATAGACCACTCTGATACCACTGGTCCAGATTTTAAGAGAAGAACTAAATGAATACATATTATTATTAAAATATGTTCAACACAGAATAACATATATACAATAAAATTGGTTTCTATTCAATAAGGGAATAAGATGAAACTGTAAATGCAGCAAAAACAAGCTTGTTGGAATGGTAGTAGCTTATCTCTAAGAATAGATGTGATGGTTGCACACATTCGCAAGAAGATGAGTACAATGAGGCTCTGAAGTCCTTTTTACAATAAACATGAATTCCAAAAACCTTAGAAATCCAAAAACCTAACCCTAGGAGATGAAGCGCCAAAAGTCATGTGGGCCCCATTGGGGTAAGTTAGTACATCAACTTCCCGAGATCATAACTTTTGCACACGATCTCCATTTTAGGCACACGATAGCCCTTTGGAAAGGTCTATCTAAGGACTACACATGTTTCCATCAAAATCTAACTCTGTTTGCGATTTGACTATGGTGAGCCCCGAAAACATTGTTTAGGGCTTCAAAATGGCCTCAGAAGTCAGGGACCCGAAAACTACGAAAAAACTGTCAAACCGGAAAACTACAAAAATGATCCAGTTGGAATAGGTGGGAGGCCATTGACATCCATCTGGATCATCCATGTTCCCTTGTGTTACTAGAAATAATCATTTGGGGAGATTTCTTGATGATTCCTTTCTTGATTCTGACATGAGTATTCTTGATTTTCTATGTGCATCGAAAACCCAAACCGACTCACATTGGTAGGGCTGGAATTTAACATGCATTAACAAAACTTGTCAAGACTTGGTCTAGCAGGCACTTCTTTTCAATGCTCATGCATAGTCTTGGGCACATACAAAACTAGAATATTCATGCACAACTTTGTTTGTGCATGCTTTTGATATTAACCCAAAACTTTGGGTGCCAATAGGCCCCCACCACTATTACTTGGCCCATCCTCAAACTAACTGCCTCATGCAATGGCCATCTCAATGGAAGAAACTATGGTCTTAAGTTCTTGAAAAAAATCTTTGAATTGTCACTCAGGCTCATTAAGGTATCCTTGAAGGTATTGGGTAGTATGAACAGTCCCATCATCCTCAATTGTTGTGACCCGAGGAGTTGCCAGGTCCATTGTGTTGATTTTCTCAATTAGGGGGACAACAAAAACTTGCACATTTGACAGTTGTGTGAACAATATCAATGACTTATCAACCGCATAAGTGATGATTACTCATATAATTTGTTTCTCATCCCAGGCTACAATGAGTTCTTTCATCTTCAATGCAATTGATAACATCACAACAATGCACTCCCCTAGAGGCAAAGAAGCTAGGTCACACTTTTGTTGGGTGACCTTAACCTTAGCTACACGAACTTGATCATCAGTTGTAGAAACTTCTAGAAAAATTTGGAGGTGGGTCCATAAGGCAAAGCTACAATCAAACATGCTTTAAAATGTCACCACCCTACATTGGCCATGTTGGACTACTTCCTAAGCCAACTTAATCATTTGTTGGGACTGAGTTGTCGATGGGCTTGTTTGGTGGAGTGGTGGATGAAGAGTTGCGAGCTATGAATCCAGATTCTGCAGGTGAGCCTTCATGACTGAGAGTTCAAAACTGGGGGGAATATCGTTCCCTTGTGTTGAAGTAGTGGGAAGTTGCGCATATAGGTTGTCCATAGCCCCGAGAAGATCGATGAACATATAGGTTGTCCACAACCCTAAGAAGGTCGATGAACATTGTACTTATATCAGTGTATTGGGCCTGGGTGGTTGTGTGTGCCACAAATTTTGTTTCGTGCTTGTTATGCAATCTTGGCGATACTGAATATCATTTTCATACTGCTCATGCACTTGATTATGCGCAACAATGTCCACATGGTGTTGGACTTGTAACTGTGCATGAGGTTGACCCAGTATGTGGTGTTGCTCATGCAACTTAGAGAGTAAGGTGGTCACAGAGTGTTGTATGATTAGAGTTGGGATTGACACCAATGGAATACTACCATTTATGATATCCACTGGAATTTGCGTTGAGGGGTCGGATCTAAGGACCCTAGTGGGGGCATTGGAGTCGTTCCCAAAAACTAGTGGTCGCAATGGAGTGTCTGATACTGATGATATTCCCCTGAGTTTTCAACAGAGATGCTCGATGTTACAGATAGCCTCTGTGTGGATTTGCTGTTGCAACAACAATATTATTCGAAGTGAATTTATCAACGTTGCAACTCCCGAGGCCATCTGGACGGAGCCCTGTTGTGCTAAGGGGTTGGTACTATAGATGCTTGGACCGATGTTTTGTCATTTTGAACCAATTGGGGTGGAATGTGTTTTTTGTTTCACGAGGCATGGGTCCTGAGGGTGCTTAACTAAGGTATCATATATGGATCCCCCCCATGTTGGTCGAGCCTTGAGTCAGAAAAAAAGGAAATTTTCTAAGCGGGTATGATGGTATAGCTAGCAGGTGTGCAAGGGGTTATTAAGAATTTTGAGTATCATATAGAAGGTGTTGATCTTCTTCAAAACATACATCTTTATACCATCCTGGTCGTTCTGTCGAATAACAAATGATTGGAAGTTTCATGATGCATTTTCGTGAACATTTTTTATTCGTCAGACATATTATCCATTTGGTATTAATGGTGCATGGATAGAACCTTTATCGCCAAACATGTAGAATCACCGGGTGGGATTTAAACATTTATTAATCATGGCCTTCTTCCTTAGGTATTGTATAATGGACATGTCGTTGTCTTAATGCATGAAAATATTGGGATTGTAGAACTTTGATGGTGACAAAGGCATCTTTGTACATGTATGAGTCTTATTCTCCAAGGGTGTCATGCATGCTTCCTGCACACCCCAACATAAGTTCATCCTTGGTTAATGAATCACAATAATCCCTAGTGGTTTGAAGCGTCTCTTCACTTGTATAAACTTGATCTATCTCATCCATTGAGAGACCGAGGTTGGTCTGTTTGGATTGAATGACATCCATTGACTACCCCCGACCTTTTTATTTTGGTGGGATTCGTTTGTTTGTTCAATGGGGTTAAATGGGGTTGAATGAGTAGATTTTTTTTTATTTTTTCACAGATGTTGTATTGAAACCAATCCTTTGCACACATGATTCATTTACATGCCCCATGAGAAACTAAGGAACCAGGGAACATACTTCCTTATAGGAATCCCCTGCAGGGCCTTTAGGTATTGGTTGTGCGTCCCATGTTGTTGCTTGGCTATCCACTTCCATTCACAAGAACACATGTAACAATGAATTTCTACATATGGTTTGAATCTTTCATGCATGGATGCTTCGACTACTTCCCATTCAAGATAAGGCTATCGATGTGTTTCCTACCATCGTACAGGTATTCCTATGAGCATTGTATCCAGAACATGAACCCAATGGTGTTTGGGGATTTGTTGTATCCAATCAGTAAATGCATCCACTAGATCCAACGTATCATACGAGTAGGATCCAAATTATTCCTTGCACACTTCAGTGATGATATGCACACACCTCCTTGTAGACACATCATAGAGTTTATGCTACCACCTTTCCATAGAATCTTCAAAATCGGTATCATAGGACTTTATGGTCTGCCAACTTACCTCTCCATATGTGGTGGGATTTATATAGTCTTCCATGTACCTAGTGATCATATAGATGTTCTTAATAACCAATCTTCACGCATCCTCACAAATTGGCTCATTGTACATGTCCCCTTCATTAGGATCTAGAGGTGTGATCATGCACAAGGTGTCTATTTCAAATGACATATGCCTTTTCTTCATATTTATCACTACATTATTGTCGAAGGCCCAGTCAATTCCAAGAAATGAAAGGTATGGATCAGATTCATCCATAATTTATATGACCTCAAAGTTCATTTTCATCTTCAAACCTTCTATATTCACCTCAACTTGACACAGTCGGCCTATAGGATAGATCCGACATTGCTTTTCCAACCGCAGTTGGATGGTCATCCATACCAAACTCGATTCACCCATCAACTCCTAAGATTTCTTCGGCAGAATCTTCACATCAAACCCCCGATCAAACATGACTCCATCCATATCATAACCACTAAGATTCACTTTCATCTTGACCTCACTTCCTATGTGCTTCTTCTTACTGACCTGACATAGATCTCTTTTTGGTAGGGGGGGTGATATGGTCTTTGTAATCCCTTATTCCCCCATGCAGGTAGCTAACATTTGTGTCAAATTTCTTGCAACATTAAGATCATTTAGTAATCACAAGAAACAACGTAAGAAATTACTTATTTGATCTTTGGTGTTTGTCTCGCAACCCAAGTCATGCAATGTTTCTTCATGCATTGTGCATTGAAACTCCTCAAAGTGATGTTCCTCAATCTCTCTTTGCTCGATGCGTCACAGATCTTCTTTTCTACACAGTTATTCCATTGGCGTATGCATTGTACACTGCATTTCCTCGTACACACGAGCTTCCTCCAATGATATTTGTGTCACACATTGCAGCTCTTCTGTGAAAAATATTTTCAACAGCTAACGTATTTTGTGAAGTTGAAGTTAGTTGGTGAAAGCCTCGGGTTTCAACGGTTAAGGTGTACTCCCCTCAACAAGCAAGCTGGTGAAAGCGCTAAACACATATTTATTTTCAATGACTCCATAAACCGAAAAAGAACATGCCCGACACACATCATACAATCATTATGGAAAGCTAGTCGAAACAAATGATGATGATGATATCATTTGTTCACGTTTTAATAGGGCATTATGGCGGATCATGCTCACGGATTTCATGTGACAGCAAGGAGAGGGTTTGAGGTGACGAACTCTCAATCATAATTGGAGACAGAGGATAAAATACCATCCATCCGACGACATCAAATCAACATCTCTTGTTTTGAACTCGTGGTGTTCACAGACTTCTATGATGAGGTTTCATTTTATAATTCGTAACACAGGGAGCTTTCACCAGTGCCAGCCTTTTCTGTATCAAGAAAATTACTGTGTCAACCGTGTGCAAATTGACCGGCATTCAAGTCACATGCAAGCAGAGCCACGAGAAAAGGCCATAACAGATATTATTGTTGTGAATATCAAAAGAAAACTTCGGCAAATTGTTACAATGACCATATATGTCCTATGCGTGCATAGCTCGAAAGTATTAGCTCACAGAGCATCAATTCTCAACACATTTCATATGCCAAACCATTTATTGATATAACTTAGCCACAGGTCAAGTCAACAAGTCAGAATATTCTTCATCATCGATGGAAGGAGATGCCCTAAGTGCAGAACCAATATTCAATTGCTTGAATACATGACCGGATTTTGAAAAGAGAGATCTAGTGTAAATCACCAAAGAAGATAGGAAGAATGAGGGTTGAGGTGTATTTGTTTTAGTGGGGGTTCCTCATTCAGAGGCAGTGTTTGCAATGAATCCTATAAATTTTCTGAATGAGAGGACGCTGAAAAGAACCTTTGAAAAATGATGCCTAATATTTCGGGGGACTTTTGACTGCCTTCCCAATCTCTAAATGGAGATTTGAAAGTACCATTGGAAAGGTTAGGATTTCTAGATGTCAATCGACTATTCAAGCATGTAAAACACACTCTCCACGACTCAGAAATTTGATTTTTCCTAAGGCAGTTTTCATTTAACAAATCTGCACTTTCAAAAACTATTCCACCTTGAACTTTGCTAGTTAGTTGTTGAAAGATCTGCTTTTCAATAGCTAAAGGGTCGGATTCAGGACAAAAGAGCTGGTGAAACCTGTTACATGGAAGCAAGGTCGTATTTTTGCCGAGATCTGACTTTTTCTCAACCAAATCTTTCAAGGTTGGTTTCTAAAGATGCATAATAATTAAATACATCAAGTTTAAGGTTTTATATTGATGTATTATGTGATTAAGAAGGTGGAAAGGTAAAATTGGTGACCTAGTTTATGAGCAAAAAACTGTTTTTTTTGCCAAAGGTGGCAAATTCGAATTTCCTATGAAGATGCATTAGCCTTGGAAGGTTTTCTACATATGTCAAAGAGTTTGGAGGACATGAAGACTATCAAGATAGAGTTTGACCCCTTAAATAGGATCTTTTCCTATTTTGTTTTGACTTTCCATTTTTAGTATTCTAGATCCATTTTTATAGGATCTCATCCTACACTTGTTGTCTCTATTTTGATTTGACTATTTTTAGCAAATTTGATCCATCTTTCAAGGATCTAGATTTCATCTTGTAAGGCTATAAAGACAAAGACATTTGGAGCACCAAGGGGGTTCAATTTTGGATACATTTGGCTATTGTACTAGACTCTTATCTTGATAATAGAATCACATTCTTCTTTTGTTTTCAATGTCAGATTTGTTCATGTACTTCATTATTCTATACTTTACTTCAGTTTAGCTCAGCTTCTAAGAATTGTTATCTTCTTATTAATCCCATGAACTTGAATTAAAGGACTTATTACTATCTTGTATGACCCTACACATTGTTGTATTTGGTTATCTAGACTAGTTTTCTTCATCCCCTGTTCCAACTTTGTTGTCTGATTATTGATTTCTAAAAGCACTGTCTTATTCGAATGCATGATAAGTGGTCCATTTCATTAGCTATTGAGTTATCCCATTGTTCCAAGCATACCAAATTTACCATATTCTTGAGTTACCAAGCATCTTTGGCCTACAACCCCAAAGAGTTTCTTGGAGTGATAACAGCGTGAGCCTCTTCCAACGACCTTTGTGTCGCCTGTTGTATCTATTTTTGGATCTGTGCCTCCTCAAGCGATCAATCTGTCGCACACTACAACTCTTCGTGCACTCTTTATTATCACACATAAGTAACACATGATAGATCAGAACCATTGCAACTTTATTATCTTTCTCATTCCATCAAACAAAGGCATGCATTAAGAAAAACATACGTGACAACAACAAAGTCTCCTATCCTCTTTCTATAATTCCCTAGAATTACAATTCATTGCACCATGTGCATCCTTTCATACCTTGGAAATATGATATACTCATAATTACAATTAAGAGCATTACAACATTACAATACTACAAAGGCTCATAGCGAGCTCTTCAACAATAGACAATAACGATGACCTAGTGGATCAGTCAAGTAACTCTGCGAATCAACCAAAACAACAACAACCCTTTATTTTTCATCCTTGATTCATTTTATATCCTTCTCATCTTTGGAGCTATGTCTATGTCAATTTTGTTCCACTCACTCTACTGACTAACAGTCTTGCATGCTTCTACCACTTGTCTACATTCCATGTATCCTCTCTAGAATTAGGGAAATCTTAACTACCTCACCAACTCATCTATTTTCTTCTCCATGTTCCCTTGTGATACTGGCAGTAATCGTTCAGGGAGATTTCTCAATGATTCCTTTCTTGATTCCAGCGTGCGTCTTCTTGATATCCGGTGTGCATCCAAAAATTGGACATGCACACATTGGCAGAACTGGACTTTAGCATGCATTAACAAAACTTGTCAAAACTTGGTCTAGCACACACTTCTTGTCAATCCTCGTGCATAGGCTTGGGTGCACACAAAACTGAAATAATCACACACAACTTTGTCTGTGCGTGTGCACGATATTAACCCAAACATTTGGGTGCCAACATAAGGATGCCATCATCCATGATAATTGTAATGTTCCCCAACCCGACTGAGGTTCATTACATGCATAATACTCATAAAAATAAAAAAAATTATGCTAACATATCCTATAGCTTACCGGCTATAGGAAAATACACAAATTTAACCATTTTTTGATACCATTATTTAAATGCATCTACAACATTCTAAATAAACATGAATTCAACAAATAAATTCATCACAATGGCATATAAATCATTCTCATACACAAAGTTAATGCGCAACAATTAAAAATCATGATGCAACACAGAAAACATATAAAACACTTATATTTTTGAACAATTGTGCAACCAGTTGTTTGGGACAGAAGTACCACCCAACCATAGACTTCTTGTTCCAGATCTCAACAACAAGTCACCCTCGAGTTGGGGCTAGAAACCCACAAAATAGGACGTCTCTCATTTCCCACTCATAGCTCATACAATCCCACAACCAATCAATATTCTCGTATAACTATCTCAAATTTCCTCCATATATCTTTCTCTCAACTTGCCCAACCCAAGGAATGTACCCCTTCACTACTCTCAATCCATTGAATGTCTCATTCATTTATCAAGGTCTCTTTGGCATAGTTAACCAAGAATCTCACTACTGAAAAGTCAAGGGAACTAACTGCTAAGAAAATTACTTGGAAACAAAACAATAACAAGCTTGCTTCTCCAGTGAAACTCTCATAGGAGTTCAATCTCGAGGCCTGACAACTTGGTTCTTCTATGAGCCTGAAAACCTAGTTCTTCTGCGATCCCGAAAACTTGCTTCTTCAATATTCAACTCCAAAATGATCCAGAATTCCCCCTCCATTGTTGCTCCATCTCTAGTGCTCCCCCCCTTATTGTTCTCCTCCTTCCCATGCATAGATGTGACTATCTAAAATTCCCCCCTTGGCCATATGAATTTCCTCTCCTTTTTGTTGCTTTTATTGACTCGCACTCATCCCCAAACAGATTATACTCAACCCCATGATCCCAATAACTACAAGATGTGACTCCTCACACACACCCTCTTACATGTATTCAATGATTGGATTTGGGAACACTCAACAACAAAATAAAAGGTTCTCTCAAAACATTAAAATCAGAAAAGAGGAATTGGGAATTAAACTCATGAAATAAAAACCCTCTTTTTAGACCCCACCTCTCTTGTGGATTAATCAATTCCCATCTCTGTCCATGTCCCCCGGCAGCTGGAATCACATTTTATTTATTAAAATTTAGAAATACAATTCACGTATACATCACTTGGATACAACCATACATTATATCTACATTATGCATTAATTAAACTATGGATTATAGTGGGGACATTACAATAATCACAAACTAAACTAACCTACATATGGAATTGAACTCTATTCCTTCACTCAAGCAATGAGAAAATGGAAGGACTATCTATTAGGTAAAGATATCATCATCCATGATAATCATGAACCTATACAACACTTTTAGGTGTAAGACGCTAAAAATGGATGGGATTTCTACAACAATATTATCATGTGATTATATATAAGATGGTCACTACCAACGTGTAGGATGATTTTCTATCCAAACCGCCAACACTAAAAATCATTTCTTTGGGATCCATTATGCACATGGATGTAATTCACCCATAAAGCATAAAAAGAGTAGTGTGTGGAAGATGACGACTTTAATAGAGTGTATTAGCCACTACAATGACAACTAGAATAAATGAATGTTGATTACCATCTCCAATATTATGGATTACTCTACAATACAAGGAAGCTTCATGTACCAAAGAAGGAAAGAGTACAATCGGTAAGGGAGATTCACACCTACAAATTTGTTGTTATTTTGGTGTTGAGAATATTCTGGCTAACTTGAAAAGGTATGTTTAATGGTGTAAGATGCAAGAATAAGTAGTTATATTTGTCAAAGGTTGTATTTTATGTTGTACCAACAAGCCAAGTAATATGAAGCAAGGACTATACAATCCACTTATTATCCCTACAAGGCAACGGGAAAGTATATCAATTGACTTTTTTGGAAGCCTGTAGAGGACAATAAGAGGGCATGACTACATGTATGTGGTAGTAGAGAAGGTCAATATGATGTGTGTTCGTATGGATTGTAAAAAGACCATAAAGGATAAGAAGCAACAACCTTGTTCTTTGAAAATGTTTGGGTGTACTTTGGGATTCCAAGGAGCATCGTTTTTTATAGAGATACTAGATTTATCAATACATTTTGACTTCATTATGGGATAATTTAGATAGAAAATTGAATAGATCCACTATCTTCCACCCATAGACTAGTGGGAAGACAGAGGTAGTTACTATGACTTTGGTTCAAGTTTTGAGAGGTTACAAATCAAACACATCAAGGACCTAGGATGAAATTTTGATTTACATACAACATTCATACAACTTGATTTTGCACACTTTTGTTAGCAAGTCCCCTTTTGAAAAATGTTTTGGATATTTTCCATTATCACCATTGGATATTGCAAATAGACAACCTAAAGCAAAGGAAACAACCTCAAGTAACGCATTGAAGACATAAAATTTTATAGACAAGATAAGGAAAATACACTTATAGGTTCAAGAGAAAACAAAAAAAGTATAAGGGAAAATACAAGGCCAAACATGATCAACATAGGATTGAGAAGACCTTCCAAGTGGGAGACAGAGTCTAGTTGCACCTTAATAAAAAAATGTTATAGGGATCAAGGAAGAAAATCAAATCCTTGACTTATGGACCTTTCAAAATATTGTATAAGTTATGAAATAATGCTCACAAACTTAGTCTTCCACTTATATGCACATTTACTTTCAAGTAAATGTAGAGAACTTGGAACTCTATGAGCCATCAATGCTCGATGAGGATGAAGAGGGATAATTCTTTCCTTCCATGTAAGATTTGGCACCAAATGCAAATGAATAACTACCAGAGGAAACAATTCTATAGAAGAATATTAGAATGACTAGGAAAGGTCAACATGAACTTTGGCAAGTGGGACTAAAGGGTCATATACCGACCAAAGTTAAATGGTACTCCAAGGAGACATATGTGGAGTTTTTTCTTTATCTCCTTCAATACTAATCTTTTGGATACCAAAACACTCTAAAAATGTGGAGGGATGATCCAAAATGGATCAACATAGTTACATAGTTACTTAGCAAATGGTAAACCCTCCATTTTAGGGATAAATAAGTAGATTTTTGGTTCCCTAACATCAAGTACCTAGGTCCTTGACTATTATTTTGCATTCTATGGGTTGATAACTTTCCAGTGGTGGTTCATTTTTGAAAAACGGAGTTCATATGCAAACGTTATGGCCCCAACAAGGTAACGGTTTAAATATTCCCCACAAGTCCAAGTGGAGACCATGTTAGTGCACCATATTAGAATACACAGAGTTAATAATGTGTGGGAATTCACTAGAGAATTTTATAATCATCATGGAGATTCCAAGAGGGTTTCAAAAACCTAAATTTAACCCTAATTTTATTTATAAAAAACCTAGTACAACGAAGGAAAAAGTTTCACTTTTTCACTCACGGTCTGTTGCTCCATAGTATGAGAAAGAGTGTGGAGGAGATATTAACATTGCAGAGAGACAAAAGCATAGAAATAAGCATATTGTGGAGAATTTTAGAAGACTATAGTGTTTTATAGCTTCATAGTAAGTTTGGAAAAAATTGTAATTTATATTGTAATCTCCATTATATAAGAAGATAGAAGGAAACGTCCCGCATTAATTGTTGGATTTTTCATATGGGGTTTCTAAGGTAAATTTTGTGTCCAATGTATGCATATTTTCTATTGTAGTTCTTTTTAATTCTATAATAGTTAAATAATCTGGCTGGTGTGTTTTATTTGTTGGATTACTGAGAGGGGGGGGAGGGGAGGGGTGTGAATCAATAATGAGCAATTATACCAATTATTAATCCTTTAAACCACAAAGTATGTTCTTTTAATTATTCAACCATGTTCATCTATTCATCATAAATATCTTACGGTACCATAAGCATTAACATTCATCAGTGCATAATAAACAATAACAAACACATCCACACAATGCACAATACACCAATATTTACGTGGAAACCCAATGCAAGAGAAAACTACAAAATTATATTCTTATATGTCAAGAATTACATCCAAGGAAGCACAAAAATCCAATTCTCCAGCTCCAATTGGAAGGAGGCTTCGACCCCCTATATTTTCAGGCTACAACCTGAGGGAAGCTCCAACTCCCCAATTTTATGGCTACAACCAGAAGGAGGCTACAACCGACTATGTTCTCTGGCTACAATCGAAAGGTGGCTACAACCACCTATCCTTGCCCCATCCAACCACCCTGAAATATAAATGCCAAATGTAGACAACCTGTCATTGTCACTAAATCAACCACTGCCACTGTCAACCTGTAACAACCTATACCAATCAACTTGCACCAAACAACTTGTACCAATAACCTGAACCAACATGTACAATGCATCAACCATGCATCAACCTGTACCATCAATAAGTGCATCAACCTGTACCATCAACAAGTTCATCAACCATGCACCAAATATGTACAAATAACCTGTCCAAACAACCTATCACAACAATCTGTCTCATCAATCTTATCAACCAAATCAAATCTACTCACCAATATCAATCACCAAGACAACTCTCAATCATATGAACAATATCACCAAGATGTGCATCAACCAATCACAACAACTCATAAACATCACCAAGATCAATATGTGCTTCTAATAATATACCAAGACAAGTATGCTACATCATCCATAAACGATGTGTCAACAATACTACTAACAAGTGCCTCCAACCATGTACCAAATATGTACCAATCATGCATCAACTACACATCAACTATGACTCATCAAGATGTACCAACCTCATCAACTATACACCTCATGTATGTGCCAACTCATCAACTACTTGTCTCAACCATGTACCCAACATGTACCTCAACCATATACAAAAGACATACACCAATATAACCATCAAAAGTTATCTAACAATTCATCACTCTATCCATAAACCAAATACCATAAACCCTTACATCAAACCATGTGCCACAACCTCACTATTATGTAGCCTCGAGATAAACCAACAACTTTAGAAACACCTCACAATCAAAAGACCAATATCCATATGCCAAATACCAACAACAAAATACCCACTGCATCCCTCAACAAATATGATATATGGAACAATATTGAACATACAATACCATCTCAAGAGCTAAACCCTATCTCACAAAACATACCTCAAACAAGATGTTCCATATCTCTCATAAATAGACCCCAACCATGTTGTTGTTGCAGTTATGATTCCCCAATTATGTTGTCGCGATTTTTCTGCCGTGATTTTTTTGCCATGATTTTTCTGCCGCACTTTTTTTGCCACGCTTTTCTTGCCACAGTTTTCCTGTTGCACTTTCTTGCCACATTTTTTTTGTCGCACTTTTCCTGCCACGATTTTCCTACCACACTTTTCTCTGTCAATAATACCTGCCCAAATAACCTTTCACAAAATATATATTCAATGATATTCAATAGGTGCTAATGTGAGACTCTTTCTCTCTTATTTATACTCTCCAAGTAGCTTCCTCTAGAAGTATCAACTTTTGTCCACTTAACCACTTTGTCAACTTAACCACTTTTTCCACTTAACCACTTTGTCCACTTAACTTAATCACTTTGTCCATTTAACTTAACCACTTTCCACAAACAGTAAGTTCTCCACTCTTAGTTGCAACTAATGTTTTTTAATTAATTTCTTTTGTAACCACTTTGACTTATCCACAAATAGTAAACTCACCACTTCTTGTTGCAATCACTTTATTATTTAAATAATTTCTCTTTGCAACCACTTTGACTACTTTATTATTTAAATAATTTATCTTTACTCACAACTTCTTTTTGCAACTAACTTTTTTACAATTAGCCAATTCATAACTTCTTTGCCCTTAACCAACTTCTTGTTGCAACCACTTTATTATTTAATTTATTTCTTGGTCAACCACTTTGACTATTCAAACTTCTCATCACAACTACTTTACCATAATTACCAAACTCACAACTTCTTGTTGCAACTAATTTATTTTTAATTATTGTATTAGTGCAACAATTATACCCATGATTAAGTCCTAGTTACCATCAATTTGACTAGTACACTTCTTCTAGCAGCTTCTAGAATAATTGGCTTTTTTCACCTTCTAGGGGCTTCTAGATAACTCATGAGGGTTATCCAACTTCATATGGCCATAACTCTCTAACTGTGAGTTATGTGACGTTCCACATATCACAAGAAATTCCATGACATATATTATCCTTCTAGAATAGTCTTACATATATATACATTGATACTCATTACATTATTCCTCAATCAAAATTGGGTTACCCATACCTCTGAAGCCACCACACATACTCAAGGGTTGACATCAATCTCTAAGAGTTGACATCAATCTACAATATCATTTTCCAAAGGTTGACATCAATGAAAACCAACAATCCAAACCAACTGTCCATCAATCTAAACCAACTGTTTGACATTATTTTCATACTTAAAACACTAAAAAGATAGTTGCATAGTGAATCATTGTTTTAGTGTAGTCATTATAGTTTATAGATCTATTTTGGTGAGTTGGCCATTGGATATCCAAGGAAGTCTACAAATCAATTACAAATATTTTGTTTTATCATGAAAATAAAAAAAAATCTCAACCATAAATCAAATATTCTCATGTACCCAATAGTCACCAAGAATACTTGCATGAAGGCAACCCCTACAATATGTCAAGATAGATATGGTTCCATGAATGTAACAAACCAACCTAGCATGAGTTGGATGGGAGGGTTATTACTTGGTGAAAATCTCCTTTCTATCCTATAAGGATAATTTAATAATCAAATACAACAACCTATCTCTAATAAAGACTACTTTTTAGTAGTGAGACTACTTCACATATTGGGATTTCCTTGCTTTGACAAAGACCAATGACTAGTGCAAACCAATTCTTTTATGTAACAACTATAAATGCGGGAGAAAACCCACCCAAGGGTTGAATTTCCTCCCAACCAATGCAACACCTAGTAACAGGTCTTGCTCCCCGACAAGGGCTTAAGCTTAATTGAGAATACAAGGATATCACTCCCTAGGAATTCTACTCAACAAACACACTCTACCCAACCAATCAAGGAAATAGTTCATAGAATCCAATTGAACACACAATTGTGTGGTAGAGAGGCCACTAGATTACAACACCAACATTCCTCTCATGGTTCCAGTGTGTAATAGCATGGTGGCCCTTGACCAAGTTTTGGTAGATCCTTGCTCAAGTTTGACCTATTTTGGGACTTCGACAACCTGTCGAAGGAGGAGCGCAAGACAAAGCAGAGATCACGGGATCTTGGCCTCTTTTTGGGCCCTTTTTTGGGATTTGGGATTATGTAACGGGTATGGGATGTCGGCCCATGGGTTTACCCATGTTTAGGCCTATTTTGTAAAGTATAAATAGATGCTAAGGTGATGTAGTGAATATAGATATAGAGATTTACGAATGGCTAAGTGATAGATCTATGTGATTGAAGGATTGTAAGTGCTTTGTGCATACTGTGTGAGAATTGCAGAGCTAAGTGCAAGTCATTGTAAGAGGTTGTGGAAGGTTGTGTGATTATATCTACTCGGGGAAGGAGGATCTAGCGAACTGCGCAGATCTCTTATCCTATGCGAAGTAGGGTTTTGAGGCTCTGTGCATGTAACCTATTGAAGAAGCTAATAAAGAAGAAGATTCGGTGGACATATCCCCAAGGTAGGGGTGAACCACATATATGTTGTGTTGCTTTGCTTTGTGTGATGTCTTGATGTGTTTATGTCTTTGTTTTCGAAGTGCTTTGATATAGATAGATAGATCCGTTTATGCTTTGCGATAATAATGTATATGGATGTAGATCTGACCTATGTGAATGTGCTTAGTATTTGGATCTGCTAGATCTAATCGACATCTCTACGATAAGTTCTTAGATACATCAGATCTGAATGAATGATGTGATGCTCTGTTTTATCTATGAAGTAGATAGTGGTTGAATGTTGATGAATTTTCGGTGCTAAGTGCTCTATTAAGTATTACAATCACATATATGTGTCCCATCTAAGGTTGCAGACACCTGAATCCTGCAACCACCCCTTCCTCTACCTTAGGTGAGATTTCATCTGCTTCGCAGGTGTTGCCGAAAGGGCTGGTATTTAGGGTTTGGTTGGTGCGTTGTTGTAGAGTTGAACCTTGGGTCTGCCCCTATGCCAACAAATGGTTCCATTGCCGAGACCTGGAGCTGTCATTGCTTGGAACTAAGGAAGAAGAATGTTTGTGAAAAGATCTGACCTGAAACTGTGATTGTTGGGAAATAAGGAAGAAGAAGCTTTGTGCAAAGATCCAACCTGAAACTGTGATTGTTGTGAACTGAGAAAGAAGAATCTTTGTGCAAAGATCGATCCTAAAACTATGAAAGCTCTGTGCATAGATCTGTCGTTCTAGTGCGCAGTATTTTACTTGATTTATAAAGCTCTGTGCTAAAGAAGGAAGCCCAATCTGAAGAAAATATGTCAGATATGAAGAAAAGAGGTAAGATCTGCAAGCTCTGTGCTCTAATAAAGGTAAGAATAGTGAAAAGTTCTAGATCTGAAAGATTTGTGATCTGTAGAAGTAATATAAGTGGAAATGTTTGTTTCTAAAGTATGGATCTAGGTATGTTTGATAGATTTTTTCCTAACTTGAAAACTAGGGCACTAATAGATGAAAGAAGGTTTGATATGAGTAGATCTTATAAGAATAGTGAAAGATATGTTATACCTATGCATAGAAAGAATGTGTGGACTAACAAGTGGATGCAGGATCCTAGAAAGAAATGTTTGCAGTTTAGCTACTATGACCCTGGCGCGCAGTATAGAAAGAGCTAGGAATAATTTAAAAGAAAGAGAGGGTTAACCCTTTGTTACAGTTGCAGAAAACCAGGACATCTTGCTAAGGAATTCCCTGGGAGAAGACATAGTTGTATTTGTTGCAAATCTATGGACCATGAAGTATTGGATTGCCCTAGAATGATTGCTAGGCTTGAAGGAACGAACATGAGACAATAAAACCCTAAGGCAGATCCAGAAATGGAAGAACCCCAGAAAGAATCAGAGAAAGTACTGCTACAGATAAAAGAAACCCTAAATGACCACCGACATGTTAGTTTATCAGAGATCTTCAAAGAAAAAGAATTCCTTGAAGCAAGAATAAGAGACTTCAACATTGACTTTTTTTTGGATGAGGAAACACAGGTGAATGTCATGACAGAAAGAACTTGGGAACTTTTAGGGAATCCTGCTATGACTCCTTCATTGGGAGGACTAGGTCTATTTAGAGGAAAGCTGATAAACCTATGTGGAAAGCTCACCCAGATATCTATGAATTCCAATGGAACTTCGACAGAGGAAGATTTTGAGATTATTAAATTTATTGAGAACAATGCCCCATTTACCATATTACTAGGAAAACCTTGGATTGAAAGAAATCAGGCTAGAAGGAAGGAAGAAAAATAATTTTTAGAGCAGAAGAAGCAAGAGTTAAAAGATTTTATGACTAGAAGGATCACACACTTAATTGAAGGACAAAAGAACAGATCGAAGCTATCTAACACCAGAGACCTGAATTTCAAAGTTGCAAGAACACTAGAAGACCCAAAATAGATTGAAGTACCTATTCCAAGTAAAGAAGAAGTGTCACCCTCGACTCTTAGGAAAGAATCTCAACATCGCGAAGTAACTATGCCAAAAGAAGATAAGAATCAGAATGGAAAAAGGTATACCGAGACGAAGTTCACTGGAAAGAAAGATAGAAATCTAAGTAAGAAGAGAGCTAAGATCGACAAGTTACAAAAGGTTCCAAAGGGAACTTCGCAGAAGGAAAATTTGCTGAATTGGAGCTTTGTCGGGATAATAAAACAACGTCACATGGAACTTCACCATGACGAAGCAATATAGCCATTTGAAACGATATAACTGTTCGGTCGGCCCCCCCGAATGGGTAGAAAGACATTTATGGTTCGCCACCAGACCGTTGGATTGTGCCATAACGTACATAACAAAGTTAATGAAGGCTTCTTAACCGTTGTAAGAAATCCGTTGCCAAGTTATCTATTTATCCCATCACGCCATGCACCGAGAACACTTTTTCTAAACGTGAATCTGAGCCCAAAGACTTGTTGATTTTATATAGTGACCATCATGCCATTGCCTTCTATCCTATTGTAGTGTCTAAGTTACTCCTCGAAACCAAATATTTCCAACCCCGAGCGTGTATGTCGGATGAGTTCAGTGCTCTAGAGAGAGTTGTCAAATAATTTCTGATCGATATCATGACTAAAAGAGTCATGTTGATGTCTACAGGTGTACAAGCATCATCGATGAGAGGATTTCAAGCTTCTTCGTCGACTGCTCGCAGATCGGGGCCATCCCGACCATCAGTAGAGAAGAGAACCAAACATAAAGACGACCTAGAAAATGCTAAGTTGATTCCATCCATATTGCCTGATCACATCACACCTCTGGCTGGTGCGATGAATCATGATAGTGTGCCAAGAGACTTTGAGTACACTATGGTCACTGTGTACCTCCTGAAGGGGATACGTGAAGTTCGAATAGAGAAGGAAAAGATCACAGCGTTGAAGTTCAACGACTACAACCTCGGAGATCAAAATATCTATGGTATCCTTGCCCCATACAACTACCTAACCAAAACTAAAGGGAAGAACTCGAAGATCATCCCTTAGTCATGGACGATGAACCTTGTGCAGTCCACCCTACTAAACGTCATGAACATCCCACACTTTGGAAGACACCGGGAAGTCAATGCATGTGTCAAGCTGCTACTGTCGTGTTACCATGGCGGCTACTTATGGCTAGACCTACGCATTACCGTTGATCCAACGTTGATCCATAAGATCATAGGACTGAGTATGCAAGGACCTGACCCACAAGACTTTTATCCAGGAAAAGCCGCAGATCGCACACTAGCACAGAAGATTAAGGATACATACAATGACGTTGAGAACGGAACAAGAGGCTACAAGGTAGCTTCCATCTAGAGTGGTGCAGTGCGCCTCACATGTAAACTGATAGCTAGAAAGTTGGTAAGGAAGAACCAACCTACGCAGGTCACCATCTTTGTTGTTGACCTCGCAGGGAAGTGTGCGGAAGGCCTACAGATGAACTGGGCGAAGTACCTAGTTAAAAAGTTGGAACTATATTGCCGAGAAGAACAGGATCAGGATTATCAATTTCATTTCAGTTGGCTCCTGTTCTTCATTACAGTTGTTTCATGGGCGATGTCGGAAGGAGTGACCTTCCCCGACATAGAGCCATTCGAATCGCTTTCCACGAAGTTCCCTACCCTGTGGTATTCAACTGATATGAACAAACAGTGGTAGTTGAACGTTGTGTTTCATACATACTACCTCTAGCTAAAGCGAGCTATCAAAGCCAAGCCTCGCATGACTCCAAACACCCTACAAAGGTTCTGACCACTAATGAAGTTCAACGCAGATCAACACTTTATCTACATTACAACGTAAGCAGATGAACACCAAGAGCAGCTCCAGTCATATTACAAACTCACAGAAGAATACCTTGAGGAGATCACCAAGGAATGGTCTGCTAAACTCCTTATCCCCACCAACCCCACAGAGATATCTGATATTGACAGCCCAGAGGACACTCATAAAGAATAGAATGCACCCGGAACCAGCAGACAGAAGAAGACTGAGGAGGTCCAAAATTTAAGCAACACCTCAGGGAAGAATGCTTCCATGTCACCTGACCAAGGGGGTGGTGACAAAGTAGAAGATAAATAGATACTAGGCAAAGTAACACCGCCCAGAGATGGGGTTGACCCTTTGAAGAAGAGGAAGGTTTCCCCCTCGAAACCTTCTTCCCAGAAGAAATTGAAAGCCTCTATGACCAAGATGCAGACGGTCCTCACCTCCGATGAATTTGACTTCATCATAGTAGCCTTGAACGATGCTTCACTGGAGAACAACGTCGAGATGTAGAACAACGTCGAGCTACAAAACAGGAAAATATTTCTCTCCAAGCAAAGTTTGATGAAGAAAAAGCACAACTACAGCAAGGAAAAGAACAGTTGCTCACAGAGCAACTCGAAGTGAAAAAAGTGGTTAGCAGAGAACTTTGTTCTGTGACAATAGTAGAAATAAAGGAAGAGGATTGAGTCATGCAACAAGTAGAGAAGCTCACAGAAGTTATCCAAAAGCTACATCAACGCATAGAAGACTTAGAGCTCCACGCAGTGCCCGAGACCCCACATGATGTAAGGGATCAAAGAGAAGCAATTGCTCAAAGCGCAGTTGAGAAAATAAAATACCTTTCTACGGAATGTAAGCAAATTACTGATCGCAGTGCCCAGACCTACGAACAACTCACTAAGAATCCAGAACTGAAGGTATTGGAGTCGCAGCTCTAAGAAGCAAAGCATCAAGCCGAAACGATACAAGCGCAATTGAAGCCCCTGTCAGTTGTGGAAAGAATGAAGATATCCCAGGAGAAGTGCAATGCTCAACAATAGATCCACACTATCTAGAGAAGAGTTATGGAAGTAGCTCATAGGTTCCAACCTGTACAAGATAAGTCTTACCAATTGTTCACAGAGGTCTAAGGTCGAGGAGCATAACTGGAGCAGGTTGTCATTGCAGCTGAACAACGCCTAGAGGGACCTGCCAACAATGCATTCATCCAAGAGTTCGTTGAACAAGAGGCCAAGGCACGACAACAAGTCGAATAAGCTCGAACTACGCTCAAGGATTTTGAAGCAGAACTATCCAGATCAGAGTGACTCGGGACAAGTCACAGGTGAGTGTTGGGGGCCTGTTGGCCCTTGACCAAGTTTTGGGAGATCCTTGGTAAATTTTGATATATTTTTGGACTTTGACAGCCTGTCGAAGGAGGATCACAAGATGAAGAAGAGATCGCAGGATCTCGACCCCTTTTTGGGCCCTTTTTTGATTTGGGATTATGTAACGGGTATGGGATGTCAGCCCATGGTTTTACCCATGTTTAGGCCTATTTTGTAAAGTATAAATAGATGCTAAGGCGATGTAGTGAATATAGATATAGAGAGTTACAAATGGCTAAGTGCTAGATCTATGTGATTGAAGGATTGTAAGTGCTCTGTGCATACTATGTGAGACTTGCAGAGCTAAGTGCAAGTCATTGTAAGAGGTTGTGGAAGGTTGTGTGCTTAGATCTACTCGAGGAAGGAGGATCTAGCAAGCTGCACAGATCTCCTGTCCTATGCGGAGTAGGGTTTTGAGGCTCTGTGCATGTAACCTATTGAAGAAGCTAATAAAGAAGAAGAGTCATTGGACGTAGCCCCAGGGTGGGGGTGAACCATGTATATGTTATGTTGCTCTGCTTTGAGTGATGTCTTGATGTGTTTATGTCTTTGTTTGCTAAGTGCTTTGATATAGATAGATAGACATATTTATGCTTTGTGCTAATAATGTATATGGATATAGATCTGACCTATGTGAATGTGCTTAGTTCTTGAATCTACTAGATCTAATCGACCTCTCTACGATACATGTTGAGATACATCAGATCTGGATGAATGATATGATGCTCTGTTTTATCTGTGAAGTAGATAGTGGTTGAATATTGATGAATTGTCGGTGCTAAGTGATCTGTTAAGTATTACAATCACATATTTGTGTCCTAGCTAAGGTTGAAAACACCCGAGTCCTGCAACCACCCCTGTCTCTACCTTGGGTGAGACTTCATCTGCTTCGCAGGTGTTGCCAAAAGGGTCGGTAGTTAGGGTTTTGTTGGTGCGTTGTTGTAGCATTGAACCCTGAATCTGCTCCTGTGCCAACATAGCACTTCCACTCTTTCTCATGATACCATTGTACCTCTAGTAGTGGGGTTCTTCTTCCAAATAAATGTCATTCTCAATGTTGGGCCTTAGTACCCCTCATCATGCTAGGTACTCCACTTGTGTCTTCTTACCGACTTAAACACTACTTGAGCAGTCTTCAAACTATTCTAGTTACTAAAATAGACTTGTAACATCCCCATTTTTTTATTCCTTGTGAATTGTAGTGCAAATTTTACATGTGATTTAGGCTGGTGAGCCCATATGTTTTGGTCGAAGAGCCTTACTAATCAATATGGCCGAGGGATGAGTTATGTATATTGTACATTGTAAATATTAATAAAAATAAATTGTTGGTTGTGATACGAGAGGGATGGTAACGTTGGGCGGCTATGATTCCACAAGAGTGGGGGCAGAAAGGGGTTCCACATGTCTAATAACCTAAGCCACTTTTATAAAATATTGTTTTTATTAAATGTTCCCCCCTTTGACTTATTTCAGACTAGTCGTTAAATGTTTGTAAGAGGTTGATGGGAAAGTCATCTCACCTAGATATTGGAGTATGGGCTAAGTATAGTCATGTAAGAGGTTGATGGGAAATTCATCTCACATATCTATGACATCATGGGCTTGGTACAATATTTTTTTGAAATGTGTGAGAGTCAAATCATGCTGGAATTTAGTAGAAGGAAATTCGAGTGGAGATTTTAGGCAGTTTTTACAAAGGATTTTTGGAGAGCAACATGTGAGTTGGGTGTTGGGAAAGAGCATCAACCATAATGTGAATGGAGACAACTTGTTTGAGTTGTTTTTTACGCTAGAAATTTAGGTCATGTTCCTGTAGGTGTGTTTCATGTTGAGGAAACTACTCAAGATCCTTGAGAAGGTTGTTCTGAGCACTCCTATAATAGAAGAGAATTACTGGAGTACCCAACTAAGATATTTCCTAGTTGACCATGCATTGGATCCCTGCAATGAAGTGGGATGGCTCAAGGGACTACATGGAAGAGAAGGGGATCCCATTCCTTGGGTTGTGCAGGTTGAGGGGAAAGAGAGCTAGTGGATTTCAATTGTTATTGGAGTTAAAAACCTAGGTATTGGGATGATGTGTATGGATAGTGGAAAACCAAGAGATCTAGTCCTCTTTGTGGACTCGTAGCCCTAGCTTGGGGGTGGCTTGCTATTGAGAGAAATGGAACAACAAGCCTACGGTTGGGAGGAACATCTCTTGTATGTCGCCAGTTGGTTCTTCTATAAAAATATAAGTGTTATATTCTATTTCTTGTGATTAATTCCATTGTGTATATGTTTTATTTGAATGTTGTTGTGTTTTTGCTAAATTAGTTGCATTCAGGAATTTTAATTTTCTATTGGATGCATTAGCATTTTTAGCATGTTGCATTTATAGTTTAATTGGTATCAGAGTTAAAGATGTAGTAATGTACCAAGTAAGGGATTTGGATATGTTACAAACTAGTAACAACTCTACTTTTCCCAAGGCAAGGAAACAACCAATAACATAGTGTGAAGACTCCTAATGGAAATCTCTTCCTTTTTTGTTCCAAAGAATTAGAAAAATAGTTTATTTTCCCAAACATTGTCTTCCTAATCTTCCCTCTTGCCCTTTCCAAACCATTTTCAAGAGTAATTAACATACCTAAATAGGCTTAGAGCACAATTAGGGCTATGGTTAAAAATAATTATGTTATATGATAGGAATTTAATAGGTTAAACCCAATCCCGTTAGGCCTTAAACCCTAATTCAGCTTAGGAACCACATTTCAAATGTTTTAGATCAATATTTCCCTTCCCAACTCTCTCAAGGAACTAATGTCTTGGTTGATTATCCTCATTAAGAATAAGTCTTTTCTCCGAGTATGACTTCCACATCTAGGTTTCTCTCTGTTAAGCCCTAATATTGGCTCATTACCCCTTAATTGGGGCATATTAGATTAGTAATGTTATTTTATTTATGTCGGCTTTATTCCATTAGTTGTAATTATACCTCCTAGTCTCC
>JZKD02S1490500.1:985061-999640 GCA_000966675.3 Picea glauca | reverse complement strand
GTACTATGGCCCTTATAAGGTGTTGCAAGAGATTGGTACTATGGCATACAAATTGGAGTTGCCTGCATCTTCACGAGTACACCTAGTTTTCCATGTTTCATGCTTAAAGAAGGTTGTAGGTGACAAGATCTCAGTTCAAACTATATTGCCAGAACTTAACGAGGAAGGAAAAATCATATTGGAGCCTGAAGCCATCACTGAAACAAGAATTCACCAGTTGAGGAATAGATCTATTTCAGAGTATCTCATTAAATGGAGGAAACTACCGGCTGAAGATTCCACTTGGGAAGATGTGTCTTTTATACAGAAGCATCCAGAGTTACTCAAACATCGCGGAAAACACTTGTCTCAAGGGGAGGGGCATGTTAATCCCTAATATTGGCTCATTACCCCTTAATTGGGGAATATTAGATTAGTAATGTTATTTTATTTATGTTGGTTTTATTCAATTAGTTGTAATTATACCCCCTAGTCTCCTATATATACGAAGGAGACATTTTCATTTGGAATCATCTTGTACTTGAACATTTATGTGAGGTAAAAGGAGGTTGCCCCCTCGAAGAAGCTTATTATCTGAAATTCTCTCTTTTTCAAGGCGTTGAGTACTTATTCTGAGGTTTTTCTATGCTATATTGATATTTGGTTCTTAACACTCTCAACATCTAACCTAACTCAATGTGTCTCATGGGATCATAAATTTGTATTCATCATTCTCAATATACTTATTAATTCCAAAAAACAAATTCTTCTTTCATCATTCAATCCATAGCTAACACATAAATGATATAAAATAACATTCCACTAAACTTGGTAACAAACAACTCATAAATTTATTTAATAATACACTTCCTAGTCAATTGGTATAAATAATCACACACACACACACATATATCCGAGTTAATTGAAACAAGCAACCACATGTGACATTCATATGAAATTAACATTGTCTCAACATATAATTCCACAATCCACAAAAATAATGTCAACACACATAATAAGGTCCCAATATGCATGAACTAGCAAGAAGATCCACAATCTATGCTTTGTGAAATAGATGCACAAAAATTGTGGTGTTACAATGAAAAAGACACCTCTCCTTTAAAGAGTATTGTACAATCTCTCATGACACCCACTGAGCACTCGCACTCCTTGGGAAGACTTGGGGACGAGTCGGGAAAGAGAACACACGGGGCATGCGATCAATTGTGTGAACGATGAAATGTGGGTGTGAGCAGGGGCACCTTGGGCGGACGATGGTGATGTGCGACATCAAAGGGGCACACACCTTACTTTCCTTGTAACGGTTGATGGAGACTTGGGTTGCATTTGTACAAGGATGAGGCGACTCAGGCGCATGCCCAAAGAGTGGACCTACCTTCCCTTGGCAACATGGGCGTGTTGGAGAAGTTGGATGACCCTATTGACACACCCACGAAGAGTCACGTTGATTGGCACAAGGAAGAGCAAGAGGCAAGGGGTGCACACCCAAGGATGGGGTATGTTGGTCCAAGATATGCAATGATTGATAGACACGCATGTTCATTTGGGCACATCGAGTCTACGAAGGGGTGTGACGGTTCATTTGGGCATGATGGTTCCCAAAGGGGTGCGACACACCCAAAGGATGCGGCGATTCATGATGGTGACCTTTAGAGTCCATATAAGAGCACAAGGGAACACAACCAATGAAGGAAATTAGAGCAAGAGGGAATATAGAGCAAGTGTGAGCTAAAGTTTTGAGGCAAGGAAGAACTGAGGCAGAGTTGCAAAGATTGAAGACAAGTAGCCAAGGGTGGGACACACAAGGAGAGTTTAGGGAAGTTTGAATGCAAGTCTGTGTGAGTCATGCTTTGAAGCAGAACCAAAGTATGTGTTAACTTGGTGAAGTCTACAACAGAGAAGGGAAAACAAGTCTGTGATAGGGCACACGTTTTGGGTGGACCACGAGAGGTTGCATAGGTGGTTACAACAAAGAGTCTTGGTGTGATGAATCTATGTATGTGTCTTGGTGAGATGAAGTGAGTCGTGTGACTCTGCCCAAGTTGTAAATTGAGTCGATAGTGCTCATATTGTAACTGTTTCGCAATAATAAGACTTAGCCGAGTGTTAGGCACATCTTGTGCCGCCCACACTATTTCTCTCTATGTCTATTGTTTGTTTCACAAGTGTTCTCTTGGCTTTGCATGTTCTTGTATGTATGCTTAAATGACTAAGTGTTAAGTTGTTGACAAGATTGTCTAAGTATACAAGTGAGTTGCTCAGAGTGGGAGTGTGACTCTCCCATAGCCTAGAACGAAGTATGGGTATGCTCTAAGTGAAGAGACGTAGTTCGGAGGAAACACTGTTGGTGTTGCCAAGAAAACAAGTAAGAACTGTCACACCCTCAGGAGATGAACAATCGCAAAATCTAAATAAGCATCTTGTAAAGTCGTAATAAGTATGAGTTTTCTTTATTAAAAAGATATAAAACAACAAATATGTAGATAAACTGCCCACTCTCAAAAAAAATAAAATAAAAAATTAATGGCTATTTCTACACAAGCAGATAAATAGGTAGGGCCTAGTCTCTACAGAAGGCAAAGATGAATACCTATACAAATAAATAGGGCATAGTTTTTAAAAGGCAAACTAATAGATTTTTATGTCAAAGGCATATCTTAGGGACAAGTTTTAATGAAAACCTGTCCTGGAATTTTGAACATAAGTGTGTATGTACATTGTCCTGAACATAAACATAAACATAATATATATATATATATATATATATAAGCACTTACCAATACAACGCCATCTCTGGCAGAGAGAACGAGTATATCTGCGCAGGAGAAGACCCCAGGGCACTTCCTTTCCTTACCTCAGTTTGTTGTTTGGTTTAAACTTTCATATCCAATTTGTTGATTGTTTGGTTCTCTTCATTCGTCTACAAATCTCAGGTTACAGCGTTCGTGTTTAGGTTGGCAATTGTCTGAGATTTTTTTTCTTTTATAATACTGTTTGGTCGAACACTGTTGATTTATTTCTGTACAGAAATGGAACAGTATATTGGATTCATTAGATACACTAATATTTTTTAGATATTAAATATATTTTTATAAAGTTTTTAGCCATTCTCAGCACGTCACAGGTCACTCATTTTAGTGATAAATAGTTGTGAAAGTTAGATGCAAACCTCTCTAATCTCATTTTCTTATTAATTTATTTTTTAATAATTTTAAATGCAATTTATATTTTATAAACAAAAATTTATAATTATTATTTATATAGTAATATATATTTTTTAATAATTTAGTTTAAAATTTAATATAATTTATAAACAAAAATTTATAATTATTATTTATATAGTAATATATATTTTTTAATAATTTAGTTTAAAATTTAATATAATTTGTTATTAATATTGTTATACATATAATTTATTTTATAAATATATTAAAAAAAATAATATAATTTATGTTTTATACATTTAATTTATAATTTTTATTGTTTAAGTCATGATATAAGTTTTATTTTTATTTTTAAATGTTAATTAGATATAGTTAAATGATTATTTTTTTTTATTTGGATTTGAATTTCATTTGATAAGTCTAATATGGTATTGCATGACAATGCCAACAACAACATACCTTTTTGTGGATGTTTTGAAGCTCATAGAGTCATGGGTATATAATTAACAATCCAAAATGGATGGTCTGTTCACAAGCCTTCTCAATCCTAGTCTCTCTTGTCTCCCTTACATAACAATTTACCTTTATCTCTTCTTCTTCACATATTTCATTACCATTATCATTATTCACTAAGTATAAATAAAATAAGCCCATTTAAAGACTATAGTTCATGGTGCACATATTTCACCTCCAATATGTCCGAAGATGGAAGGATGCATAAGAACGTTTGAATGCCGGAGATTTTACCATCTATGATATTGAAGTCAATGCAATGGAAATTTCCCTTTTAAAAATCAATGCAACAAAAAAAATTGAGTGTTTAAAATATATATGGATTAATATTATTTTAATTTATCACTAGATTGACACAACCACACAAGGATTACAACCATTCAAAAATATATAAATTAGATTGAGAACATCTTATAAGGGTCTCTTGCTCACTTTTAGAGTTCTTATTTTATTTTTGATTTTGAGCTTACTCTTTAAATTTTAAAATGTCTTTATTTTAGCTTTTAGAATAATTTATTTTTTTATTTTATTTATTTTTTAATTTATTTATTATATTAAGAGGTAAAATGGTCATGTCTTGCTCACTTTTAGAGTTCTTATTTTATTTTTGATTTTGAGCTTACTCTTTAAATTTTAAAATGTCTTTATTTTAGCTTTTAGAATAAACATTTTTTTTTATTTTTTTATATTAAGAAGTAAAATGGTCATGCCTAGGTGCACACAAATCATTCATAACAATCTAGAGTAGATAAAACTTATCAAAACACATTCATTTTTTCAAAATGAACATATCTTAAATCATGGTAGAAGCTCATCTTCAAAATAGTGATCCACTTCAATCATTTTAATTGCAATATTTTTATGGTTCTCATTAACAACAATACTATAAAAATCTTCCCATTCTCATTCACCCTTTTAAAAGATATGCTAATTTTAGCTTATCTAATAACTATGAAATTATTTAATCCATAATGATTCGATGTAGCCTTTCAAAGTCATACAACAACAGCAACCATCAACTTTGACTTTGTACACTAATTTAATTTAAAATTACATTGATGTGACAATTCTTTGTTTTTTTAGATAAATAACTTTATTACTTTAATAAAGTATATATATCCTACCCACCATCACTTTAAACATAAAATATATATTATTAATCATTAAATCCATTTAAAATATCATCTTGACCTCTATTTTAAAAGTTAACTATAGTATCGTATAACTCCATACCCATTCAAAATTAGATACCTGTCATACATTATAAGAAAATTTCAACTCTATGTGGCCCCGTCCTACTTAAAAACACATTGCGTACCCTGCAACAGCCGGACAGAGATTGAGAACGTGGGCTGTTCCCTGAAATCCCTTTAAATTATTGAATGTACTGCCCTCTTTTCTCATTGGCTGATGCCTCTTCCCTCTAAACTAAACCATGACTGTATTGACAGTGACAAATACAATTTCCTACATTCTATACCCCATTCTAAGTCTCCGAGTCTTCTCTGTCGTTTTCCTGGATAGTTGTTTCTGGGCTTCTTCCCTTCTCCATGTAAGAAACAACGGGCATCCATTAAGATTTATTATAAGAATAACATTTCAACTCTTAATCCAATGCCAATGTGAAGCAAAGAAAATCAAGCAGCAATAGCAGACCATGGCGGAAGACTCATCAACCCGACTGTAAGGATAGTCTTGGGTGTTTTTTTTTTCCATAAATTCTTATGAGGATATGGTTGTTTTCTTTGCATTTTGATAAAGGCATTTCTGTGTTCATGTTTGAAAGGATGGGCAAGCAAAGTATTGAGCATTGGGGTTAGTAGGAAATTTTTTAGGAGATGAAGATTGGATTTTTAAAGGAAGGTTAAGCTGTCTGTGGGAGAAAATTTGGACTTTTGTGGTGGGTAAAATAAAAGTATTCTTTAGACTGGTCTTTGTCCTTGGGGATGCCCCATCCTTTCATTCCAGGCTCTGGGTCTGTGATGATAGGTTCTCACCATTCATTTCCCTGCTAAGGGGTCTGTGATGATAGGTTCTCACCATTCAATTCCCTGCTAAGGCTCAGGAGGCTTTTCTGCCTAGGACGGCCGCGGGTACTGGTCTTCCTTAGGTGGAGGCAGGGGAGGCCAGCTGTGGTTTTAGTAATGGGAGTTTGTTTCATTCCAGTAATGGCAGATCCAATAATCTGGTCTTTGATCTGCAGTTTTTAGCGAGATAAATGGTTTCACGGTGCTAGATTCCTCAGTTATCCCATTTAGTAGCTGTGTGTATGTGTAATCTTGTACCGTGTTTTTTCATTGCTATTCTTTTTATCTTCATCTCAGGTAATAAACGTATCATTGTATATTTGGTCATCTCCTTCATATCTCCTGATCTACAAAAATGTGTAAAACTGACATTTAATGCACTGACTTGAGAGGGATTCAGACCTGACTTGTCCGTTGTCCATATCCCCTGACTCGCAGAACTTTTCAAATTCGATGCACTCAATTCTAAACTTAGAGGGTTCCATATTTGGTTGCCCATATGGTACTAATTTACAGATGTGTTGTTGCAGGTTTACTGTGGGTCAGGAGACTGCAGCTTTTCTTGCTTCATGCGAAATACTGTCGAAGGCTTGGGAAGAGTCACATCTTGCAAGCAATTCAGAGAGTTTTAGTCTGAAGGAGCATGAAGGCGTTGTATATGTTGCCTTCCCTTCATTTCATAAAATTGAAAGTTTCATCGTCAAAGTGAGCAAATATGGAGAGGGCAATATACAAACTAACAACAGGGTATTCTCGGATTGCCTCAAGGGTAATGATGATAAACCAGCCCTCGTTCATCAGGGAGCTCTTAAGCTGTTCCTGCATATTATGGAGAAAACAGATTTCCAAGCAAAGGTAAATTGATTTATCTAAATACAACTGTCTGGACAAAGTGGCCTTAATTTCACAAAAAGAGGGTTTACTTGTTCACTTATTATAGATGAAATTACAGAAATTCAAAGAGAAAAAGCAAGATTGTGTTGACGTATTCCATGATCAATCAGTTGCAGATTTATACGGACTCCAGACAAAGGAAACTCAAACCCATTATATTTGTGGGTCATTCCTTAGGAGGGGCAGTTGCAACCTTGGCCACACTGTGGGTACTGGAAAAGAGGCTAAGGCAAAGCTCTCCGTTTTGTATCACATTTGGTTGCCCTTTAGTGGGAGATGAAAGACTTGTTGAAGCACTTGGTCGTGAGAATTGGGGAGGCAACTTTTTTCATGTGATTTCCCAGCATGATATTATTCCTCGGATGCTCCTTGCACCGATTGAGTCCATCGCTGAGCCTTTGACTGCTATTTTGCCGTATTGGCATGGCAAAGTCTCTGATTCTTCTATTCAAGATGCTTGTAGGACTCTTCTTGAAAATGTCCTGCAGTATACTTATACAGTGGCATACTATGGGGTTGATTCAAGGGGGTCAGATGGGGTTATAAAGAGAAGCCCATACAAACCTTTGGGCACTTACATGTTTTGCTCAAGCCATGGCGCAGCTTGTATTGACGATTCTGAGACCATTTTGAAGTTGCTTCATTTCACAATGCAGAGCCATGAAAAACTTTCCGATAATATTGTACAGGACTGGTTTTCAGAGCATATAGGGTATGGTGCTGTTTTGAAACATGTCATAGAAAACTCCATAAGTGGTAAAAGATTTGCAAATCCTGATTCAAAATCCTCTTACGAGATGGGAATCTCATTGCAGTTAGAAGCTATTGGTGTTGGAGCTCAGGTAATACTCAATTCCTTGTTTAGAATAACAGTTGAAAGAACAAAAAGGAAAATTACATCTTAATGAAATGTTTTTGTTGGGCAGTTAGTTTTTATATCAGTAAATATCTTTAAAATGTAGTTTTTATATCAGTAATTATTTCTAAACGTACTGGAGGTATTACAGTATCTAAATTTCCAATTTGTTATTTTTTTTCCTTAGATACAAATTTTTTTGGTCTTTCTCCATAATAGATTCAAAATTAAAACGAAATATACTAAATTATTATTTAAATATAAGATAAAATAAATGATGCATTAACTTTTTGACATTTTCTTTCAATAAAGCTACAAATTCATACAGAGGACCCCCCACCGTGTCTATAGAACACTTCCTTCTCAAGATGGAACAACATTGCAATCTAATGAATTGCCTCCTAGGACCTAGTTTGGCTAAAATTCCGTGTTTCCTAGTTTGGTCCTTTCAGCTTTTTGCATGCTACTTTATTATTGTGTAAGATTTGATACAAGATTTTACTGTAGCATTGTATTTGTTGCACTTTTGAATATTATTTTCAGGCACACTAATTGATGCTTGAAATGTTGTTGAACTGGTGATGATAACTTTGTGCAGAATGATCATGCACAGTTTGCCCTACGAAGAGCTGGAGAAACTGAAGACAATTATAACACAAATGTTGATACGCTAGCTATCGAATTAAGCCTAAAACAAAGTAGCATGGCAGAGCTTGAGTGGTATAAAGAGCGTTGTGAGAAGGAAGATGGCATCACATATTATGATTCCTTCAAGAAGCAAAATAACAGGAAGGATTTCAGGGCTAACGTGGATAGGAAAAAGCTCAGTCAGTTTTGGGATGAGATTATTGAAAAGTGGGAGGGTCATGAGTTGCCAAGTGATTTCGAATCCCAAAATAAGTGGATAAATGCTGGCAACACATATAGAAGACTTGTAGAGCCTCTGGATATTGCACATTATTATCGCACTAACGGCAACGGCAACTACCTTTCAGATGGAAGACCCAATCGCCATAAAATTCTTCAGAGGTGGATGGAAGCGAAAGAAAAAACTCGCAGTTCAAGGGGTCAACGACCCCGCACAAAGCGGGCATCCCTCACTGCGGACTCATGCTTTTGGGCACATGTAGAAGAGGCTTGGAAAGACCTGGAAAATCTCAAACAAGGCCAACACCAAAGCCTGCAAAAGCTTGAAAAGTTTGAAGAGGATGTAACAAACATGGAAAACGCTCTCACCATTTCTCCAGATGTTTTCTTGGAAGGAAGCAGTTTCATTATGTGGTGGGAAGAATGGAAAGAGTATAAGAAAAATCAATCCCCTGAATGGAGCTCTCCTTTATACAAAATAATGGAAAAGTTGCAGGTTATCTGAATGAAAAAGCTGTTTCTAACAGGATCTTCTTCTAATAAGATTGTTTTCTTACTTTAGAGATGCAATTTATCTAGCTTCAAGAGAAAAGACCTTTTCCAATTAGGCTGCTTGCTTGTTCTATGAAGTCCTTTTCCAATTAGGATCCTTTCCGTTGCACATGTTCCCAACGTTTGATAAATGTGGTTAGCATGTTCTGTTTAGGGTAAACAAATTCTGTCCACTGGATATGCTTATAGCTATTATATAAGATTCATAAACTGATTTTTTGATGGTAAGATGTGAGATAGTTGAACATCGGTGAAGAAATTATTGATGAATATCTATCAAATTAATAGTTATTTTGATTTTTTTTTTTTAATTTTATCTTTCATTTTCATTTATGTGTATGCCTACTACAAGAGAATGAATGTGACTGCAGGCATTCTTCTCTTACACTTTTAGAGTTTAGAGGGCATTCTTCTCTTACACTTAGAGTTTAGAGGTTGAGAAAATTTTGTTTAGTTACTTTATTAGAAAGAACAGTTGTTCACAATTATTACAAATATTGTTTAGGTATTTTATTAGAAATAACAGTCATGTTGGTTGTTTACAACTATTACAAATCAATAAAATATTATGTTAATTTTTTTTTTTTTTTAAATATAATTATTAAAAATTTCATTATTATATAATTATTAAAAATTCCATCTTACATGTTCTAAGGGTTCTTCATATATATTTTTAAAAATAATGATGGTGATTCCATGAGAAGCGTTCTTCAACCACTTGTCTAAGGGTTCTTTATATTTCTTTCTAAAAATAATGATGGTTGTTCCATGGGAAAGGCTCTTCAACCACTTCCTACAAGGTACAAACTAAATTATTTAACAATAATTACATTATTAATAAATGCATTTTATTTTTTTAACGAAATTTAACTTTTTTTTTTTAACGAAATCTTTATTACTATTTTGTTTATAACATTACAAAGCAAGAGGGATCTCCTTTCCTTGTATCATCTATGATATACCTTTCAAAAATTGGATCTTGAAAATTTTGTGACCAACTAGGATATTATAAATACCATTATAATATTAGCAATAAGTTAAAAGATACAAATACTAAGAGTATAGAGAAATTTTTTAATAACAAAACCATAATATTATTCAATAAGATGGGTTTAGCAATTACAAAATTATAATATTATTTAATAAGATGAACGATGTCACCTCCCAAGAGGGTGGGTGGCAAGCGAAAATGTGCATTTAAGGTAGCAATTTTAATTTCTATTTGTAATGTCAAGAAACTATTATATTTTGTTTTTCTTTTGTTTTCAAATCTAAGATTGTAATGATAATCCCAAGCCAAGCAAAAATGTTCAAATAAATAATTGTTTAGTTACAAGTGATTTCTTCAAAATATGTTCAATAATAAAATTTGTTCATTGAATGCGATTTCTTTACAATTACAAAAGATAAATTATCTATACAAATTTTTAAAATTACTATTAGATAACAAATTCAAATTAGGGATGATTTTAGGGGCTAAATTTGGCTCATGGTCTAATTTTCCATGCTTTTTCCAAAAAAAAGATTCGCTTTTCTAAAATTTATTAGCCCAAATTTTATAGAATAAAATTATCTTCTCTTCAAAATAGCCCAAATTTTATAGAAGCTATATAAAATCCTTATAAATTTGAATATTTTTACAAAAATATCACCAACATTTTATAGTTTGGATATTAAGGACTAGTAAGATTCGCCAAGGTTTCTACGTTTTGAGATAAATTTTCATCCTAAAAATTATCCCTGATTCAAATTATGAAGGGAAAGGGTCCAAATATATCACCTTCAAGTGAATGTAATGGAATAGAGTACAACCATGCAATTGTTCATAGAATACCTTTAATGTAGGGCAACACCATCAATTATTCATTATGGAAGGAATCACTCCACAAGCCATACTAGTTACAATACAAATCCAACATGCCTAATGCAATGATATGCATGTGTATGTATGTTCTCTCACAAGTATTTCCAGGGGCCTACACCCATTGCCCGTTATAATTAAATTCCATAAATTATTGCTCTCTAACTACCTATTAGAGATATAAGGCTTACCCATGCAATAAAGTCACTTTAGTGACTTTAGGTTAAAAGATTATGGTTTTCGTCTTTTAGGGTTTTGGTTTCTCAAGCTCTTTATAGGAGTGAGGACCCTTATTGTAATAATGTATCGTTCAATAATGATATTGTTCAATATTTATGGAGATTATGTTTTCGGTATCGTAACCTTACCTAGGGTTTCTTTGGTTCTCGTAATATGGTATCAAAGCGGATGAAAATCATGCTTTAGCCATAATCAAACACGGTCATATACCAAGTGAAATCCATGATTCTACTGTAACATATAGTTTCCATACATGTTTGTTGGGTGTAAGCCACGAGTAAAGTCGTCATGATTTGAACGAGCTATCAATGCAAATATTCGAGCCACCTAGTCTTGTTGCTCCCTAAAATTACATTGTTGTCGATCATTTGGAAATCATGCACTCGTACACTTAGAAACAACTCATCAAATTAAAGGATTGAGTTTCCATTAGAAGATAAGGATACTGTAATTTGACAAAAGGCTTTTGAGCATTCGAAGCGAGGTTCAAATCTTACAGGGGTATGATAATTTTATGAGCCATTAGATGTTTGCAATTATATAAGGTTTGAAGTTTGATGGGTCTAATAGATTTAGTCATGAGTTTATTTTTAGCTTGTGCTTTGAAGCTCATGAGGGTTGATTGTGAACTTCAATACATTCTTCCCAATTTGAGTGTTTTAAGGTTTGAAGCTTACAAGGTTTATTATTTTGTGGTTTGGTTGAGTCATTGGGTGTTTGGATATCAAAAGGTTTCATGTTTTTTTGGCCTATTGAGTTTTTAGGGTTTGAACATTTCATGTCTCAATAATATCCATTACTGAAAGCTCTAAGTTTGAAGCTTGGGAAGAATGGGTTCCATAGCTGGCCAATCGTAGTTTTGATACACTCAATCACCATCGAAGGTGTTGTGCCTTAGCAATTTGTCATTGGATTGTATGGAGGAAGAGCTTATTGAACTGGGGAAGCCGTTCGGGAAAATTGTCAACACTAAGGTCAATGTTGGATTGAATTGCAACTAGGCGCTTATGGAATTCGTGGATTTGAATCAAACTATTGCAATGGTTCCATATTATGCTTCATTGCTAGAACAAGATCATGTACGGGGAAAAACTATATACCTACAATACTCCAATAGGCATCGAATCGTTAACTTGAAGAATTTTGGGAATGAAGCAAGCAATGTATTGTTGTTGAGAATTAAGGGTACAAAAGTTAATAATCTGATAAATTCCAAAGGGAAGAACCCTAATAATACAGTTAGTACCAATGCAAATTTTGAAGAGGGTCTTAGTCAAAGATCTATGGTGATGGGTCACATAACTCATACTATTTCATTTATCAAAGGAGATGTAGTTGTTGTTGAAGATCCATCAGATGTTGACGGTGGTGAAGAATCTACTAAAGAAAAGGGATTTTATACATTTTAGGAAGCTCGTGCTTTGAGAACAAGAAGAAATCAGTTAACATATCAAAATGGATTGTTTCCCAATTAGTTAAGAAGTTGTGGAACTAGGGAAATATCTCTCATTAGTTGGAGAGGCATGCATGTGGATTGTAGTCTACTAGTGAGGTTACACGACATGCATGTGGATTGTTGCCCAGTATTTGACTTCGGGAGATTCGTCATTCGGGAGTTCAGAGAGGTGGAATCCAGAAACTTAGGAATTCAACTTAGCAACTACATCATTACAAGGGTTATGAGGTAGCTTGATGGAGCTCAAACTGGTCCAGGAACTATGTTCAAAGAAAAAGCTTCTAAAAAGTGTTACTTATGTTTAGTGTTTAGCTTATGTGTTTTACATTCAGTGTATGTATTTTATTTCAGTTTGTTATTTTTCAGCATTGTACGCCTTTTGGGGGGGTATTAGAGAGATAAGGCTTACCCTTGTAATAAAATCGCCTTAGTGACTTTAGGTTAAAATATTAGGGTTTTCATCTTTTAGGGTTTTGTTCTCTCAAGTTGTTTATAAGAGCGAGGACCCTAACTATAATAGTGTGCCATTCAATAAAAATGTTGTTCAATGTTTATGGAGATCATGTTTTCAATATCGTAACCCTGCCTAAGGTTTCTTTGGTTCTCGTAATACTACCTAATGGTCCGATTCAGTGAGTATGCCCACATTACATTAATTAATGAGTCCATACACCAACTACTTAGTGGACCTTATCCCATAAGTATAGCCACATTATATTAAATATCCTCCCTAGGTACCTGACAATCTAACCATAAATATTTTCTTTTTCCTAAAGTAATTTGGGTTGACCATTATCCAGTTGAAATGGAGGAAAGAACTATGCTAAAGAATTGGTCTTTAAAGAGTGTTATTTTTCAAGATCGGTGTTCAAATTAATTTATCTAAAGACAAAGTAGGATATCCAATGCCAAATGAACATGGAATTGTGGCATAGTAATCTGGGATCTTTTCATCGAAGTGACTTATAAAGAATTGTATTAAATGAACATAAATTAAAGTGCACCATTAAAGAAGGAAAAACTCAATAATGAAGAGACATAAGCATCAAATTTGAACACAAAAACTTGATAACGGAGTTCGCCCCTGGTGGACTACGTCTCCTGGTCCTGCTCTCAAATGGGTAGGCCTTTTTATGAACTCAGTAAAAGAATTTGGCAAAATACATAAGTATACCTCATTCTCGAGTTAAGTTGCAAAAACTTTGCTCAGATCAAAAATCAAACAACACCATTAGATTCATGGCGTCGAATTACCCAAAATTATTGCCTCCATGCCTCAATCAAACTCTAACACTTCCAGGCCCTTGAGAAATCTCATCTCGGTTTTTGTGCCTGCTCCTTGCATTTAATTCTCTGTACTGATGTCTTGGATCTCATGCCCGACCGTATCGTCATGCGCCCTCCCTCCCTTCCGTTAGTGGGCATACTCAGATTTTAACGAAAAAGCGGGGTGGACTACACAAGGTAGTTCGTTGGCCCAACGATGGTAGAGCTATAGTTAAGGCGTATGCATAAAGGGAGGTCCTGGGGTCAAGCCCGCGAGACTCCCCTTTTGGGTTGTTGTTATAACTTATATATGTGTGTGTGTGTGTGAGAGAGTGGTGGTTCACCAACTTTGCAGATGGTTTAGAATTTTTTGTTTGGCCACCGAATCTGGAGGGGTGCCGCCAAATTTGGCGGACCCACCTTTTTAATTTTTGAAATTCGGTTCTCGGGCCCTTATTGGGCATTTTACCACTACCACGTGGAAGCCAACCATTGGGCCACGCCAACCACCTGCACAGACACCTACCACGTCATCGTATGGTCTACCATATGGCTGTACGGACTGCCATGTGGCATTTTTTCAATGGTCCACGAATTGACCCAAAAAATCCAAAAACAAGTGACACGTGGCAACCTCTAGTGCTGCCACATCACCATGCTGACGTCATGCTGATGTCAGCATGACATGTGTCTCCTCCTATGTGTGCCACATACACTGTATGGATGCTGAAATCATATGTACTGATGCTGAGTATGCACACTTTATGAGAGTAAGAAAAACAGACTCCGCAAGGCAAACAACTGAAGTCTTCTGTAAAAACATTTATAAATTACATGGTTTTCCCAAAGTGATCGTCAGTGATAGAGATGCCAAATTTAAAGG
>JZKD02S1490500.1:964192-979717 GCA_000966675.3 Picea glauca | reverse complement strand
ACCAACTTTGGAGGTAGTTTATATTTGTCTGTTTAGCCTCCATATCTGGTGGGGCTCCTCCAGATTTGGCAGACCCGCCTTTTTTATTTTTGAAATTCGGTTCTCGGGCCCTTATTGGGCATTTTCCCACTGCCACATGGCAGCCAACCATTGGTCCATGCAAACTACTTCCACAGTCACCTGCCACATCACCTGCCACATAACCATGCCATGTCACTATACGGTTTGCCACATGGTGTTTTTTCATTGGTCCACGGATTGACCCAAAAAAGCCAAAAACGAGTGACATGTGGCAGCCTCTAGTGTTGCCATGTCACCATGAAACGTGTTGCCTCCTGTGTGTGACATGTACACTATACATATGATGATGTCATTTGTATTGATGCTGACATCATTAATACAAATGCTAACTCATCCCCTGTTGACTAGGCTAGACCAAACTTTGACTGCGAATATATTTTGATCTGTATCTCTATTTGACGAGCCATTTACGTCGTTGGAAATCTTGCGACATGCTCTTCACGATGATGCCACTTTCACTGAGATTTGAGGAATTTGAATTCTTTCCCTTTCTCTATCTACCAAGGCCATTCTAAGATTCCTTAATTGCTTCTACGAATTATGAGATGTCCTTAGTCTTCTCTGGATCCTTTTTGGATCACATAGAGCAAGTGGTGCTATAATGTTGAGGTCAAATCAAGTTGGTTAAAAAAATAATGATTGTTGTAAGATAACTCTATCAAACTTATGACTGTAATATGGCAACAATGAACTACATAATTAGATATATAGTAACTGAGCAAAAGAAGGAGTAATCAATATCTATTAATGACATTAAATGAGTTGGATTCTAAAAATGTTGACAATAATCAAATCACTCTTCAAAGCATCTATTTGCAACAAAAAGTAGCAATGTGATCATGGGAAGTGAAGGATGACAATTAACTAAGAAAAATGACTACTTGCAAGGGAGAATTGCTAATCAAAACTATAGAGAAGTTGGGCAGCTTGTATTTGAATCAAATATCAATTAAAGGAATCTAGAAAGAGAGAAGAAATACATTGTTGAAGAGAAATAACTTTCACCAAGCCATCACATGGTGAAGTTGGGAATAATTCAATTATTCTAATAGTGCTACAAAATACTTCATATAAAGGGAGGGGACATTTGTGAATTCATTCAACATAATGATTTAATTCTTTTTGAATGAATGTTACATATGAAACACCACTAAACTCCTCCATTAACTTGCAACATGGTGTTTTTTTTTTAATTAAATTACATATAAATCATAGCTAAACTTTGTTGATAACTTAATTTTTAAGACTTTGATCTATAAATTGTAGTGGATATTCCATTGGAATAGTTTGTCACAACAAATTTTATAAACAAAAATGAAACCTACACTATGAAGGTTAAATTCCTTTACATTCCATAATCTTCAGTTATTGATTTTTTGCGTGTGCATGAAATAGATGAAATGTGGAAAATAGAGAAAACTAAAGTACAATCACACACCATCCACAAAATAACACAATTATTTTACTATGGGAAACCCTTACAAAATAAAACCCAACTAGAACGTGAGGTTGCTCTGCTCTCTTTTCTCTGGTATAGAAATAATGCAAGTACAAAGGAGAAGGCACTCTCTATAGAGTTTCCAGAGACTCGTGACCTATTAGGTTGCTCTAGAACATTAACCCCCTCTTCCATGTTCTCTAATTTTCCCACTCCATGTTGTATTGCTCTGCTATGGAACAAAATACAATAACATATAATGGAACCCCTTCTCCTCCTGACAACCCAATATTTAACATAGCTCGATATTCATCTAGGGGGTAGGGTTTTGACTTCCTCAAACTTCAATGCGATAAGGTTTTGGACCTTCTAGAATGTTCTTGAAAGTCCATACATGGTTAGCCCCATATGCATGAGTAACACGGCCTGAAGTGACTTCCTCTCGTACCATGGTGGTAAACATGGTAGGTTAACTTGCAGGAGGCATGGCTTTTGTATATGAGCTCCAATTGACATGATTTTTGCACCATTGGAAAGATCTCTATGTATATAATAGGGTCACTGAGTCTAAGATCTATTGGAAAAGTTTTGACCCCCAAAAATGTCATTTGATGCCTCAAAATGGCTCTAGAAGGTTTCAAACCTCAATTTTCCAAACTAGGACGTGCCACTAAAATGACCCTGCAAGATGATTCCTCTAATTTTTTAAACTCTACAAGAATTGAGATAGATGAAAAATAATATAATGATCTAATCCAGATCATACCTCCCCATTTAGGGAGGATTTTGGTCCCCAAAATATTTACTGAATGAGGTGAGGAAAATTTTCCTCTACCTTCTCCCTGAAGTATCACTTTGCTTTGCGTGGAAGTTGTCCTTTCAATCTAATCTGCCAAAGGTTATGTTTCTCTTTTCTTCTAGTTCTAGATCGCTTTTGCAAAACTGTGTCCTCTACCAACTCCACCTGAGCACATGGTGCTAAATCCTTTATGGAAGGTACAACCGGCTCCTCCTCCTGATCCCACATGGAGGGCTCATAGAGTTTGAGATTCTCCACATTTACTAATGGGTAAATGCCCATGTATTGGGGTATATTGAGTCTGTAGACATTATCTCCCACCTTTTCCAATACCTCAAAAGGACCATACTATAGATCCTTGATCTTCTAACTAGGACCATACTGTAGTCTTTCCTTATTCCGTTGTAATCATACTCTGTCTCCCACTCTAAATTTTTTCTATGTTCTATGTTGGTCATGTCTAGCCTTGTACTTTTCCCATGAATTTTTCAACATCTCTTGTACTTGCAAATGGATATTCCTAATCTCAACAAACATTTTTTCTTTTAATGCATATTTTGTGAGGTCCTCCCTCACTCCTCTTTGTTGTCCATATACAACATCTATGGGTGAATGTGGAAAATATCCATAGAAACTTTCAAAAGATGACTTACCAGTAGAAGTGTAGATTGATTTGTTATAAGAGTGTTGTATATAGATCAGATTCTCATCCCGGGTCTTCAAATGCTTTTGATTGTAACCCCTCAAAAGTTGCACCAAAGTCATGATGACTACTTCCATCTTCCCATCTTTCTGTGGATGGAATGTTGTAGACCTCTTGAGCTTAGTGTCCATCTTCTCCCACAATGTAGTCCATAAGGCACTGAGAAATCTAGTGTCCATATCTAATATGATGCTCCTTGGTATCCCAAAGTGCACCTAGACATGTTCAAAAAACAAGTTTGTTGCTTCCTGTCCCTTGATGGTCTTTTTACAAGGCATGAGAATGCACATTTTTCTAAACCTGTCAACTACCACAAATAAATAGTCATGTCTCTTCTGCATGGTTGGTAAACCACCCACAAAATCCATGGAAATGTTTTCCCAAAGTCTAGTGGGTATCGGTAAGGGATGATATAGACATTGCTTCTTATTACTAGGCTTGTTGGTACAACAAATTATACATCCTCTAATATATTGTGCTACATCTTCTTGCATTATGGGAGAATACATATACCTCTCTAAGTTGGTATCTATATTCCCAACAACAAAGTGTCCTGCAACCGTAGAGGTGTGAGCCTCTCTGATAATCTACAAGCATTCACCTTTAGGAACACAAAGCTTATCGAGCTTTTAGAGTAGACCATTTTGGAAATGATAGTCATCCTTAATGTCAGATTATTCTATATGAATTATTCTATATAGTTATCGAAACACCTCCTTGAAGTACTCATATTCTATGTATGCCTCTCTGTATGCATCATGGGTAAAAGGCTCCATGTGCATCAGAGTTCCCAAAGTTGTAATCTTGGATTTGGGTGGTCGTGAAAGCATGTCTACCAAATTGTTTATGCTCCCATTCTTATACTTTATAACCAAATTAAATTGTTTTAAGAACCCCATCCATTTTTTGTGCCTAGATTGTTGTAACTTACTCTGGGCCTGCAAATACTGGAGTGGTTGGTGATCTGTGTGGATGATAGTCTCCTTTCCCATCAGACAATGCTTCCACTTTTTGACAAATTGTACCAAGGCATAGAGCTCCTTGTCATAAGTAGGGTAGTTAAGGATCGCCCCATGAAATACTTCATAATGATAACAAACATGCCTTCCTCCCTACACGAGGACTACTTCCATGGAATACCCACTTTCATCTGTCTCCACTTCGAAGGGATTCAACAAGTTTGGTGGAACAAGCATTAGTTCTTGAATGATTTTTATTTTTATCTCATCAAAGGCCTTCTACTAATTCTCCCCCAACTAAAAACTCTTACTACCGGTTTTTATTGTGTGGAGTGATGCAACTACTATTGAAAACCAAGCTATGAAATTCCATGAGTACTGTGCTACCCCAACAAAGCTCCTAATTTCTATGCAATTCGTAGGATCTGGCCATTTCATGATGGCCTCCATCTTGGCGGAATATATCTTGACCTTGTCTCCACCGATCACATACCCCAGATACACCAAAGACTACTGAGAAAATTCACATTTCTTGATATTGGCCAACAAGTAGTGCTTCCTCAGGGTCTATAACACCTGCATGATATGTGATACATTCTCCTACCAAGTAGCACTATAAACTAGTATATCATCCAAATAGACAATAAAAAATGAATCTAGATAAGGGCATAAAACATCATTCATTGGACTCATAAATGTAGTTGGTGTGTTTCATAAACCGAATGGCATAACCAACCACTCATACAAATATTCACTTTTACTTTTAATGAATCTTCACCAGACTAATTTTCCCTTAGGAAAAGTAAAATATATTTCTTGCTAGAACTGATTAATTTATTAGCTTGATTGGTACTTACCAGTGAAAATTTTTATTTTCCTTTGTGCAAGTTGATGATGAAGGATTTCTCGTCCTTTATGAGGCAGTATTGGTTGTCTCTCCACATGAAGATAACATCCCTCATATACATGTAGGGGATTCCAAAAACTACTTAGTGTACATCCAGTGGTACTATGTCCAATTCTACTTCATCTATAAAATCAACACTTACAACAAATTTAATCTTTCACTGCTTTGTTACCTTGATTTTTGCATCCTTGTTTACCCAACCGAATGGATAGGGGATAGGATTATTGTGAACTTCCAATCCAAGCTTTCTGACCAGACCCATTGCTATGATATTATCCTGTGAACCAGAGTCAAACATAGCATCGATCTTGATTTTCTTGACCTGATTCTTGATGTGTAAGAGCTTGGTCACCTCCTTCTCTTCTTGGTGATGAAGGCTACTCATATTCACCTCATTTTGCATAGATGTGTAGACAATATTTTCATCCACATCAGAGATACTTTCAACCTGATGGCTTGAATATATGGCTAGAAGGTTCTTTTTCTTTTTGTACTTCTTGTGATTATTTGGGTTTAGCTATGGATGTAGCTTCCAACACTTTTCCTTAGTGTGGCCATCAATGTTGCAATGATTTCAATGGTTGTTGGGATATTTCCATTGGTATGTAGTGGTTGTTGTATTCTTATCTTTTCCCACTTTTCTACTTCTTCTTCCCCTCCTTGGAAGCTCCCTAGTGCTCTTTCTTCTTAGAACCACTTGGTTGCCCCTTATTTTGTCCTATGTTTTCCAAGTATTGTGGTTGTACACACGCCTCATCCACTGTCCTTAACTTGAAGAGAATCATCTACTTTCGTATATGACTGTGTAAACCTCCTAGATAGTTGAGGAGTACATATGGGTTCTTCAGAGAGATATCGAACATGATGGAAATATACCAGCATGATGGAAATATTTCTAAACTCAGTGGTGTACTACTGTACACTTTTCCCCTACATCTACTTGAAGTAGTGCCACCAGATCCGTTGGTCCTCTACATACCCGATAGGGTAGAATTGAGACTTGATGAGGGTTTTGAAGTGCTCCCACCTAGTTATTGGCAGATCACCCTCCAAACTAAGTGTTTATGTATGGATTTCCCACTAGGTTAAAGCATGGCCCTCTAACTTCAATCTAGAAAATGAAATCTTTTGCTCTTCATCTATATGGTGAACGCTAAAATAAAATTCTAGTTGTTGCAACCAATGATTCAATTTTAATTCATCGATATCACCTTAGTACAAATTTATGTCCACTTTCGCTTCCATATTGAATAAGGACTTTGAAGGGTTAACATCACTTGATATTGACTGCTCTTTCTTGTGTTCTTTTTGTGAATCATTTTTTGGGTCTTCATTATCTCTCAATTTCCCCTCTGACCTAATCTCTGAATTATGGCCTCCAACCTCTCGAATGGTATGCGATTTCTTACTGGAGATTTCATGAGGAGGTTCATATTGCAGTTGATATCAACGACCTATGCTTCCAACTTCTTAAATATCTCTTCTAATAGATCTGAAGGGTTGTTAATAATAGATGCATCTGCCATGACTATGGTTTCTGTAACTTATATTTAAGCCAATTCCTGGATCCTACAACTTCACATAAATACCCAGAGAAAACCTTCTTTGATACCAATATGATCTGTAGAATGTCGTGGATATTCCACTGGAACATTTTGTCACAACATATCTGATAAATAAAACTGAAATATACACTATGAAGGTTAAATTCCTTTACATTCCACAATATTTGGTTACTGGTTTCTTGCTTATGCATGAGATAAAATGCGAAAAATAGAGAACAATAAAGTACAATCACACACCATCCACAAACTAACACAAATATTTTCTCTGGGAAACCCATACCGGAGAAAACCCAGCTAGAAGGTGAGGTTGATCTACTCTCTTTTCTCTGGTATGGAAATAATGCAAGTACAAAGGAGAATACACTCTCTATAGAGTTACCTAATACATGTGTCATGTTAGATTGCTACAAAAAATTAAACCTCTCTATTATCATCTCTAATTTTCCCACTCCCTATTGTTATGTTCTACTATGGAACAAAATACAATAACATAGAATGGAACCCCTTCTCCTAGCGGTCCAATATTTAACATAGACTAATAGTCATTTAGGGGTAGGGTTTTAACTTCTTCAACCCTCAATTGTGATAAGGTTTTGGATATTCTATAATGTTCTTGAAATTCCTCACATGGATAGCCCCATATGCATCATTAATGGGGGCTAATGTGGCATCCTCTTGTACCATGGTGGTCAACACGATAGTCCAACTTGAATGAGGCATAACGTTTTCATACAAAATATGATTGACGTGATTTTGGCATCGTTGGAAAGGTATCGATGTGTAGAATAGAATCATGGAGTCCAAAATTTGTCAAGAAATATTTTACCCCGAAAAATTCCATTTGGTGCCTCAAAATGGCTTCAAGAGATTTCAAACCCCAATTTTCCAAACTAGGACCTACCATTAAAATGACGTTACAAGCTAATTCCTCCAATTTTTTCCACTATGAAAGGATTGAGATAGATGAAAAATATTATAATGATCAAATATGGATTAGACTCTATACGTTCTAGGGTTTTAAAATGGATATTTACCATGACAACCCTTATCTCAATTACTAGACCATAGCCCAATACATTGAGTTAGAAATTATTGATGACATTGGATTGTGGATGGTCATTGAATGAAGTGAACTGCTACATGTTGAATGCATCTACCTAAGTTGGTAACTCATTGTGCGGGGTAGGAGGGCAAGATAGGTTGAATAATCACCATGTGGCCTAAAATCCTTCAACATGTTATCCATGTTATATTTTGGTTTCCTTTTGCATTAGTCAATCTTCCAAAGTACCATGCATGATTTTTACATTAATGTGGCACTAGTTAAGAATCTAGATATTCTCTGTATACTCACATTGGCTTGGTGTTAGGTTCCTAACCTCCCTAACCCCTCAAGTATATAGAATAATATGTTTTTCTGTGTAATAAAGTCCATCATTAATAAATAAGGCCTATGTAATAATGTGAACGGATATAATGTAAGAAGACTTACTAGAAGGTTTTGCTTCTAGAAAGATCTTCCTTTGGAATGTTCTATAGAAGATATAAATAGTATAAATAAGAGTAGAAAGTATGGGAAGTTTTGTCTTGAGAATCATTTTGTACTTGATCTCTGCTCTGCTCGAGCTTTACCCCTCAAAGATGCAAGTGAACTAGACTATCGAGATCATAAAGGTATCATATTTTGAATCAATTGCGTCATTGTGCTCTTTATTTTTCTTTTTTTGCTAACTATTGTGATACAAATTGTATTTATGCTTTGCATATTATCTTCTGGTACCTTACAGGTGGTATCATAACACTTTCCTTTGTAGATTTTTAGACAATTTTTTTTCAAGCTAGAGACATGTACTGTCGACATATTTAAAGTACAATGATCTATTGTTCGACAGATAAAACTATGGTTGGGGAAGAATACATGCAAGAAATATAGAAGGTTTCATGTGGTTACTGAAGACACATTGTTTCACCTAGTTGGAAACCTCTATAAACCTTGTTGGTACCCCTTCAAGTAGTATTGCATTAGACAACACCTGTACATGAACATTTACTCCCACGTACCCACAGGTATATAGGGACTCCCATAGGTCTCCTGAAACCAGTTGTAGATTAGCCAATCGACGACCTGACTGTTATAGGGGCACTAAGAACAACACTCGGGAAGACTACTATCACATACTTGGGTAGTCAAATAGTATGACTAAGGGTACGGTCGATCCTAATTAATTAGAGCCCTAAGATCTTGGGCTGAGTAGTATTGTTGGACCCCGTTGGAATATCAGAGAGTTGTAACATAGGGAAAACTCTTGTTCGTAGGAACCCTCAAAACCCTAACCCTTGACGCTGGCACATAATAGAACATAAAAAAAGTGAAATTTTTTCACATATAGTGTGTGCAAATCTTCTTACTACATCCATGCCACAAAATTCCTATACAATTTTAACTATTAAAAATTTGATCATTTTGTCACTATAGTATTCTTTAGACTGGTGTATAACTCCACAGGAGTAAAAAAAAAAGTATAGTGCTCCCACTGACACCCTTATTTGAGACCTATCCCACTGGATGCCTCTGTTCCCCTTTATTGTAGTGGTACCCCTCACTCATAAGCCTCTTTTTCCATGGACCCACCCACCCTTCCGAACACCCTTATTTGGGACCTATTCCATTGGATTCCTCTCTTCGCATTGATCGTAGTGGTACCCCTCACTCATAATCCCTTTTGTGCGGACCCACCAACCTAATTCTTGCCCCATTATTTCCCCAATGGCCCACACCTGCAACCAATATTTTGATAGCCACGTCAATACCTTGGACAATTCCCACAACCACACCAAGAATGAACTCAAGGAAATCACTTCAAATATTGCTACCTTCAATTCCAAATTTGAAACCTCTTCGAAGATGTGAAAAACTTGACAACCACAATTAATAAATCCTCGGGACCTACCTCCCATGAACAACCTTCACACCAAGAGAGCATTAATATTCCCATTCCATGGCCTTTCATTCTCAAGAACTACATCTTCCCAAAGTTGAGGTGAATAAATTTGATGGTTCAGACCCCACAAGTTAGGTTATTCAAATGGAACATTATTTCTCATTGCATGGCATTACCGATGACTTGACTATACTTCACATCAATGTCCTTTATTTGGATCCTGAATGTTGGAATTGGCATAACACCATTATCCTTGGTGATAATGGAAATACCCATAATTTTATTCATCACTGCATTGCTCAAGAGACCTCGTGCTATATCCATGTAGTTAATAATTTTAAAATCATGATTGTTAATGGAGGTTCCATGAATGTGAGGGTCGTTGTGAAAATGTGTTCCTGCAAATTGATTATTATCACTTGAAATCCCACATGTTTTATATTGACGTGGGTGGTTGTGACATTGTTCTGGGTGCTTAATGGCTATGCACACTGGGCCCCATCACCATGGACTTCAAGGAATTAACCATGTGTTTCCAACATGATGGACAATAGTACCACTTGTAAGGAATTACCATAGGTTACCTTGAGATTATTAGTTTACACCGAATGGATAAACTCCTAAAAAAAATTCCTTTTGGCATCATTTCCCAACTCTATGCCATTCAAGTAGTTGAGACCCCCTCCTCCACTATTCATCCCGACATCTAGTTTCTCCTCTCAAAATACCAATTTGTTTTTGACCATCCACAAGGGATTCCCCCTTCCCATTATACCCATGATCATTCCATCCCACTTGTCCCTGGTAGTCTTCCACCTAATGTTCACCCTTATCATTACCCCTTTGCCCAAAAAAATGAAATTGGGAAAAATATTCAGGAATTGCTAGAGGCGGGTGTCATTTGTCCTAGTACCAACCCTTATTCTTCTCCCGTCATCATGGTACTCAAGAAAGAAGGTACATGTCACATGTGCTCTGATTTTCTAACCCTCAACAAAATCATTGTCAAATATCAATTTCACATTCCTGTCATTGATGACATTTTGGATGAACTGAGTGGTGTTCAATTATTTACCAAACTTGATCAATGATTTGGCTACCACCAGATACATATGAAAGAGGTCGATATTCCCAAAACTGTCTTTTGAACTCATGACGACCATTATGGGTTCTTGGTCATTCCCTTTGGCCTATGTAATGAACCCTCCACTTTCCAAAGACTTATGAATAATGTCTTATGCCCTTTCCTTCATCAATTTGTACTAGTCTTCTTTGATGATATACCCATTTATAGTAAAACTTGGCAAGCCCATTTGGCCCATGTGGATCAAGTATAACATTTACTATCTCAGAGAAAACTCTTTTTCAATCAGTCTAAATGTTCTTTTTGAGCAATTGAAGTAGTGTACTTGGGAAATATTGTTGGAAAGGATGGTGTCCATGTTGATCCTAGAAAAATAGAAGCTATGAAAGATTGGCCCCGTGATTTGGTTATGGTACATGGTGATTTTGTTTCGATTATGGATTATACACGATGATGATGATATGGTGTGACTTATTGTTTTGATATATGTATTGATAGATGCTATTGATGAGTTTACCTGAGTGTGCAAGATACTTGACAAATTATGGATGTTGATGGCATCAATGGACCTCCTTGGACTCCATATTGAGTCAGGGAGTGGATTGTGTTTTGTTTGAGTATATAATTTTACGCATATGTGTCATATGATTTATTTAATATGATTATGTATATGGATCATTGACAGTGAATTGTCAATGAATGCAGGCTATTGATGCTTGCTAATCTGACTCACATAAGGAGTAAAGGGGCCATTCACAGAAACTGGATATTGAGGGAGAGGTGTGGCAACGTCCTTGTCACAACCTACTAACACTTCTGTCGTGGCTCGAATTGTAGGTTAATGATTACCTAGTTCGAGAGGTCCACAATGTCATAAGGGCGGACTGAGACAGTCGCTCACGAAGATTTCTAAGGGGTGTGCAATAAGGCATAGTCCTTATTCCTTAGAAGCCCTTAGTCTCTCACAAGGTCGACCGAGTGGAGTGTTGACTCCAAGGGTTGGATGAACTACCAAAACCAGTCAAAGGTGAGTGGCACCCTTGGAGCATGAAGGTGCGTCTTGAAGGACACATCGCGTAGTTTAAAAATTTGAGTCAATGCATCTAGGTGGCCTAGAAAATAGTGAATTAAATTGACCTTGTGAGATTAAAATAATTAATTAAGGAGTGAATCTATTAATTATAAATCCCAACAAAAGTCAAAACCTAAGTCCAAGTTTTAGTTAGGAGACTAAATTAAATTTATTAAATAAATTAAAACAAATGAGACAAATCAAATATAAGAATTAAAATAGTGAGAAAATCTAAAGATGTGATAAAATGCATAGGTGTGCATGAAATTAATAATTTGGATTTTTAAATTAGAAGAAATAATAATAGGAGAGAATAGGAGAACACTTGGAAAAGAATCTTGAGACAACCTACCACTAGTCTAAATAGAAGAAGACTCACAATCAAATTCTAACTAAGATATAGCTAGGAGACACTCATTTAATGAGAATCTGGGGAATAAAGGGACAACTAAGAGAGAAAATAGGAACACATGGGAGGATGTGAGGGAATTTGAATTTTTGATTAAAATAAAAACTTGTATTAACTTGTGCAACTTGGGGAGAGAGTGACACGTGTGTGGGTGAATAGTCCTAATTTATTTAATTAAAAGTTAATTAATTTGTGCACATGGACATGTGTTAGTGAGGAAATTTCTATAAAACAAATGGTGTAGATGAGATATGGATCACACTTGTTATTGGTAAAGTTATGCTTCCAAAATCATTTTGGGACTGTGTTTTACTTGTGAGAGTTGGGAGACCAAGTTTGAGGATAGAGTGGTAGCTCTTCCTTGCAAGGTAAACTTGGAGCTACAAAATTTTTGGTTTTTGTGCTTGGCCCCTTTGCGACTAAGGGGGGTAAGGGGGAAGAAGAGTACCCCTAGTGTTGGTTGGGAGGTACCGGTGAAGTATATGTGATTAACAAGCGAGAGGAAGGAAGGAGCACCATTTGTTGAAGAACATCTTCGATTTCTTCGTCGTCGGTTACAATATTTTATTTGATATTTGTAATTGCATTTAGATTTTAATTGTATAATGAGAGTTTTAGAAATCCACCATAAATTGTGTTGTAATGCTAAGTTTGATTTGACAAGTTCCTTGTTAGTTTTGAGAGATCTAGAAAGTGAATTTTGGTAATTGTTGTCCTTTAAACTTCTCAAAATGAACAATGATTGCTAGTTGATATATGTATATGCAAAGTACAATTTCTTGATTGCTTTCTTGGTTTGCTTATTAATTTTTAAATCTCCCTTGACCTGCTTTCGCTAGTGATTGAACTTTTGTTGTGATGTTTATTTGGATTTGATTCATGGAGTAAGCATTAAATTGGTAGCCTTTGTATTAATCTACTGTCTACTTCCCTTAGGGATTAACAATTAGCAAAATCTTTATTTTGCTTCCTATTGAAATTAAATCAAAGATTCAGAAATTTAAATGTCGGATTAAGGCCTGGAACAAGTGTCAGACTGTGCTGAGTTCTGGATTAAGATCTAGAATGAGTGTTGGATTTTGTTGTGTGCTAGATTAAGGTCTGGAACGAGTGTTAGACTGTGTTGAGTGTCAGATTAAGGTCTAGAACGAGTGTCAAACTGTGATGTGTGCTAGATTAAGGTCTGGAACGAGTGTCAGACTATGCTGTGTGTTGGATTAAGCTTTGGAACGAGTGCCAAACTGTGTTGTGTGTCGGATTGATCTATGGAACAAATGTTGGACTATGCTGTGCGAAGGATTAAGGTTTGGAACATGTGTCATATTTTTCTGTGTGCCCGATTAAGGGTAGGAATAGATTCTGGAACCCTGTTGGTTGGGAGAGTTGTGTGTTAACCTTATCACCTAGGTCTAGATCCTTAATTGATTAGATCCTTAATTGATTGATTGATGACTCTTAATGAAATGTATTGAAGAGATTTATGTGGTTCTTGTGGTCTAAACCTATTACTAAGGTGCCCTCTTGTGAAGATCATTCCACCTTTAAACATTGCTTGAGATAAACAAAAAATTATCGTCTACGTAAAGATTATAACATGGAGAAATTGAATCTTCTTATAGTCCTTATAATGGATATGTAAGATGGATTATATAGTCTTTGTATATTGCTTATATATGATCTTCTTAAATTCCTTGTATATGGATACATAAATTAGCTTGAAATCTTTACATATTATTTGTTATTATGTGATCTCTTATAGTCTTTATAGATGGACATGAAGTTGTTGTGAAGTCTTTATACATTACTTAATGTGTTTTGACCTTTTTTAATAATTAATATGCAAAGCACTTTGCATTCTTATTTATTTGTTTATTATGATTGGTTTCTTATAGTTTTCAAAAGATACTTAAAGTAGTATTGAAATCTTAAAGTAATTCTTAAGAAGATTTTGATTTTCTTATGGTTCCCTATAAATGGATATATAAATTAGCATTGAATTTGTATGTTTTGCTTAAGGAAGATTTTAATCTTCTTATGGGATTTTATAAATGGGTATGTAAATTAGTACTGAATTCCTTATTCATTTCTAAATAATATATATCATGTTATTAAGATACATAGTTGACCTACTTAGGGGTTGTTCATTACAAAAGTTTGAATCACTTGATAAATGATACTTGACATTGAATGAACCTAACATTGACAAGATACTAATGATGATGAGAAATAGATCTATGTATGTTACATAGATTGTGATTATGCTTTTGTGGTTTTTATTAATCCTTATGTATTTTTATCTTACTCAACTTTGCACTTAATAATGCTTGAAAGAAGGGATGATTTTAAGGATGGAAATTTATTTTAAAATGTAGAAACCCCTGCGAATCTTACTAATCCTTCATATGTCAATTATAAATGTTTGGCGATATTTTTGTAAAAATATTCAAATTTATAAGGATTTTATATAGTTTGTATAACTTTTTGGCTATTTTAAGGTAAAATAATTTTATCCTATAGAATTTGGGCGAATCATTTTTAGAATGGTGAATTGTTTTTTGGGAAAAACCATGGAAAATTAGCCCATGAGAGAGATTTATCCCCTAAAATCATCCTTGCTTGAAAGATTGATTAAGCAAAGTAGTTTATTCTATTTGCAACATGAATATTTGATGGTTAAATATGGTTGATAAATCTAGTTGAATTTCAGCTTATGATTGGATTAATGAGATTTAGATACCTCCTTGTTCCTTAGAACACTCGCCAATAGTGAAACCTTAAATGGTCAAAATCAATCGGATGAATCCTTGACTTGAGTGTTGCTTATGTGTCTTGGAGGTCCTAACCATGCATGATAGGTTGGACGGGTAGCTTCCTTATGTTATCTTTATGAGATATGGTTGATTGAATAATAATGATGTTGCTTTCAGTTGATTGTGATGAATTTGATCGTGTAGTTATTAATATATGGTGTGACACATGTGACTTGTCTTAACATTTGTTTAAAAAATATATATATTTACCTCTTTGTTCTCACTATTTGTTGTCATAACAGAGGGTTTGTTACATATGGTATCAGAGCGGGTTCAACCCTACGACATTGGACCGTTACAACATTTAATTAAAATTATATTGCTAATTAATTTTGAAAATTGTCCATACATGTAATCATGGTTAGAGGACACCGTGGAGGTAGACGACATGGTGCTAGAGGAAGAGGTTTGACGCCTCCGATAGCATCCACGCTAGAGGGGTCTAACCCCCAAGGAGAAGAACAAATCACTAAGCAGGAACATGTTGTTGTGGGATAGGTGGTAGGTATGATGAGATCCTTCCAAAGGATGTCCAAGGCATTGATCAACCACCTGTATCGAGATGAGGAAAAAGTGTCTACACCCAATGAGGGTTCATAGCACACTCCAGCTAGTAGTGTTAGCATACACAGAGAACTCAATAAGGTGAAGTTTCTCGAGTTCATGGGTGCCACGGATGGCTCAGCCACCGAGGCATGGTTGGAGAACATGGAGATGTGCTTCGCACTTCGTGATTACACCTCCAACATGAAATTC
>JZKD02S1490500.1:922977-938487 GCA_000966675.3 Picea glauca | reverse complement strand
GCCTGTCTAATCTTCTTTCGAGAAGACATAAGACTAAAAGCCCTGCTTTTCTGTGCAGAAATAGTAAACTCTACTGATGGATTCTTCCCTCTGTGACCGTACTGTACTTAACACCTGGTGTCGTTTACTGCTTACAGCTAATAGTTGTACACCTTATGTCTAGGGGCATTATTACTTGTTGTCACTGTGATTGTCAGGGCGTCTGGTTGTGTTTGTCTTTCTTGCGTCTTGTTCTAGGTCGGGTTACTAGTTTCTGCCTAAGCAGTCAGCCAGGAGCCTGTCTAATCTTCTTTCAAGAAGACATAAGACTAAACGCCCTGCTTTCCTGTGCAGAAATAGTAACCCTAACACCCGGGAGTCTTCCCTCTATGTTCTTACTGTGCACCCCCAGTGTGTCTTAACGCTGGGTTGTGCGTCTTATGCCTGTGATCGTATATTTTTGCAGTTACTCATTGTGTACCATCAGTTTTTCCTTGACGTGGTTGCGTCTTGTTGGTTGTCGAGTGGCGTCGTACAGTTAGGTGTGATGTTACTTCTACACGCACGCACACACTTAAAAGATATATATATATATATATATATTGCACCTGTCACTAGAATGGTTGTCGTAATGATGAGGACGTTACAGGAACGAGTGTCGGACTGTGTTGAGTGTCGGATTAAGCTCTAGAATGAGTGTCGAACTATGTTGTGTGTCGGATTAAGGTCTGGAACGAGTGCCAGACTGTGTTGAGCGACAGGTTAAGTTCTAGAACGAGTGTCAGACTATTTTGTGTGCCATATTAAGGTCTGGAACGAATTTCAAACTGTGTTGTGCGTCGGATTGAGGTCTGGAACAAGTGTCGGATTTTGCTGTGCACTAGATTAATGACTGGAATTGATTCTGGAACCCTGTTGGTTGGGAGAGTTGTGTTTTAATCTTATCACCTAGGTCCAGATCCTTAATTGACTGATTGATGACTCTTAATGAAATGTATTAAAGATATTTTTGTGGTTCTTGTGGTCTAAACTTATTGCTAAGGTGTCATCTTGTGAAGATCATTCTGCCTTTAAACGTTGCTTGAGATAAAGAAAAGTTTCGCGTCTACTTAAATATTATAACATGGAGAGATTGAATCTTATTATAGTCCTTATAATGAATATGTAAGATGTCTTATATAGTCTTTATGTATTTCTTATATATGATCTTCTTAAATTCCTTGTATATGGATATGTAAATTAGCTTGAAATCTTTACATATTATATTTTATGATGTGATCTCTTATAGTCTTTATAGATGGACATGAAGTTGTTGTGAAGTCTTTATACATTACTTAATGTGTTTTGACCTTCTTTAATTTTTTTAAATGAATATGCAAAACACCTTGAATTCTTATTTATTTGCTTATTATGATTGGTTTCTTATAGTTTTAAAAAGATACTTAAAGTAGTATTGAAAACTTAAAGGAATTCTTAAAAAGATTTTGATCTTTTATGGGGTCTTATAATTGGATTGTAAATTAATATCGAATATGTATCCTTTGTTTAAAAAATATTTTGATCTTCTTATGGTTCCCTATAAATGGATATATAAATTAGCATTGAATTTGTATGTTTTGCTTAAGGAAGACTTTAATCTTCTTATGGATTTTATAAATGGGTATGTAAATTAGTATTGAATTCCTTATTCATTTCTAAATAATATATACATGTTATTTACATAATTGACCTACTTAGGGGTTGTTCATTACAGAAGTTTGAATCACTTGATAAATGATACTTGGCATTGAATGAACCTGACATTGACAAGATATTAATGACGATGATAAATAGATCTTTGTCTGTTACAGAGATTGCAATTATGCTCCTGTATTTTTCTCTTACTCAACTTTTCACTTAATAATGCTTGAAAGATTGATTAAGAAAATTAATTTATTCTATTTTCACCATGAAGATTTGATGGTTAAATATGGTTGATAAATCTAGTTGAATTTCGACTTATGATTGGATTAATGGGATTTAGATAACTCCTTGTTCCTCATAACAATCGCTAGTCCCGAGACCTTAAATGGTCAAAATAAATTGGATGAATCCTGGACTTGAGCGTTGCGTATGTGTCTTGGAGGTCCTAACCATGCATGATAGGTTGGACGGGTAGCTTCCTTATGTTATCTTTATGAGATATGGTTGATTGAATAATAGTGATGTTGCTTTCAATTGATTGTGATGAAATTGATTGTGTAGTTATTAATATATGTTGTGACGCATGTCACTTGTCTTAATTTTTTTTATTTTTATTTTTTTAATATTTAACTCTTTGTACTCATTAATTGTTTTCATACCAGAGGGTTCGTTACAGTCCTACAATTATTAAAAGTTTGAGAGGTTTCTTGAGTTTAACTAGATATTATCTCAAGTTTGTACAAAACTATGGCAAAATTGCAACCCCCCTCACTGCGCTCCTTAAAAGCAATGCTTTCAGTTGGACTCCAACCATTGATCAATCCTTCCAAGCCTTGAAAGAGGCTATGTGTACGACTCATGTTTTGGCACTACCTAACTTCACAAAAAAAATTGTTTTGGAATTTGATGTTGTTGGGAAAGTCATTGGCATCATTCTCATGCAATATGGAAGATCTTTGTTTTTCACTAGAAAACAACTCTTTGAGAGAAACTTGGGAAACTCCACCTATGAAAAGGAAATGTTGGCTTTTCTACATGTGGTGGATCTCTGGCATTTTTACTTGTTGGGGAAATGCTTCCAAATTAAAATAGATCGTTGTAGCCTCAAATATTTTTAAAACGAATAATTTCATCCATTGAGAAAAAAAAATGGTTGACCAAAATGTTTGGCTATGATTATGAGATCATTTATAAGAAGTGAAAATAGAATGTGGTTGGTGATGCTCTTTCACATAAATATGAAGAAGACATGTCCCTCTTTTCCATCTCCTTCATTGTAGTAGATTGGTTAAAAGTCGTTCATCAAGAATGGTTCCAAGATCCCAAATTTTCTCACCTGATCTAACAATTACAACAAGATCTTCATGCATCTTTGGGATACTCTAGGAACAATGAGGAGCCTTGATATAAATGTTGCATGTATTTAATAAAAAAATATTACCTTAAATCCATTGTGCTCTGTGAACTTCATGCTTCACCAGTATCCAGACATTCAGGTTTTCACAAAACATATGAATGGGTCAACCAATGTTTTTCTTAAAAGGCATGAAACAAAACATCTACACTTTTGTGACTGAATATAATACTTGTCAACACACTTTTGTGACATAATGTGATACTTGTCAAGAAGTGCAATATTACAATGAAAAAACCACCTTTCCTTTAAATACTGTGGCATTTCTTTATAAAAAATACAAAACAACAAATATGTAGATAAGTAAGGTGCCCACTCTCTACTCAAAAAGTGCCAAAAGTATTGGTTATTTCTACATGACCATGCAAATACGCATGCCTATATAAATAGGTAGGGCCTAGTCTCTACACATAGATAGATAGAAAGATGAATATCTATACAAACTAGCATACCCCTAAAGCAGGGAAAAGGGAACGCCAAAGAAAACACAAGATATATATGTTACTAAAGATATTATAAATTTATGGTAAGAAATTAAAGAAAAATACACATGCTTAAGAGAATAGCCAATGAATAACAACATTGCAATGTGGAAGAGTAGACAAAGAAGTGGAAAAGTTTTATGTAACCATCATATTTCATGAAAGAATAGTCAGTGAAATAAACTATATTATAAAACATGTTTCCAAATATATATAAAAAAATATAAGATTTATAAGATTTGTACAAATTTGTACAAATTTTAAAATCTATATGCATGTAGAGAGATGTGTTACACATAATTTAAATATTTTTTTGTAATGAAAATAGTATTATGTAGATTTCCAAATTGTATATTATACATAAAATTAAAAAAAAAAAAACTTTATTGCATGTTTAGAATTGTAATTTTCCTTGTAATTAATTCACATATACACCATTAAAATATTATCTTTTAATCATAAATGATTGCATAATAATAATGTGCTAGCTAATGCCTTGTATCTATATCTACTCAATGTGGTCACATGCTAAAAATTGAAGCAACACTAAATAACTAACTTATGTGTACAAAGCCAATCATAGTCACATGTTCAAAATTGTGGCATTGAATAAGCATATACCCCTATGGCATAACAATCTCCATTGAAAGCAATTACAATGAATGCACTCCTACATCTATTGGAAGACATCATGGAAGCATTGGTTTTTGGATGTAGAATCTTGTCAAGGAAGAGGATGTATCTACAAATTCTTTTGAAAAATCTAAATTCATTAATATGCAGTCTAAAGGAAGGAAAGGGAATGCAATGGTCATTGTAAATGTGAAAGACTGACATAATTTCAAATAATGGTTCTCATCAGAAGGTATAACATATACAATAAAAGATAGTTTGGTAATACAAATTATTCATGTTGTACCCAAGTTCGAGGCTTCCTGGTGTGTTATTGGGAAGTCCAATGAATATACGAGGTAGTAGTTTATAAATGAGATCATTAGTGAAATTGTTTTTATAATTCATTTTCATCTATTTATTTTTTTAAATCCCAAGTAATTAGTGGAGACATGCATTCACATTGACATGGAATTGAGTATTGATTGATAATGAAGAAGAAAATGAAAGAGTATCCAACACTTGGAATGAACTATTCACTGATAATGAAGAAGAAAATGAAAGAGTAGCCAACACTTGTTGTTGTGGATCCTTTCCAAACCAGTTCACATTGTTAGAGACATAAAAGCACTCAAACTTAAATATCACATTGTCAAATACAATCAACTAATGGTAATCGACATGCCATTTGATATGCAATAGCAATTTCTTTTCTTTGTAGAAATAATTTCTAAGTAGTTGTGCAAGTTTAATAATTATGCCTCTTCTGTTATGGTTCTTCATTCTTATTGTTGAAATATTGCATAGAAAAAACTCACAATCAACAAATTCACTTTACATATATAACACCAACCTAGAGTCATCTTAAATTTGTATCTATGAAGCACTCAAGGATCAAATTTCTTGAAGCTTAATTTTTTTATTATTTAATTGCATATCATGTATTAATTATTTTCTATCAAATGATAAAACAATTACACTTCAAAAAGTTTGATCCCTCTTTATTCTTAATCAATTTAAGATGGTTTTGGGCTAGTTTAATTTTCTTTTATATGGTATCACCCTTTATGTTATATTCGACTCTAGAGCACCTCACTACTCTTTATGCAACTAAAGATATATACCCTTTGAATTTGATTATCAATTTAAGTAAAAATAAAAAATAAAAAATATTTATTATCTTTTATAATGAATAAATCAAATAATCTACATATTATTTCAAACTGTCAAAAAGAGTAGATGTGCTTGAAAAAAATGCTACATTATCCCAAACTTGCAAAATGGATTTGATATACACAATCATATACAAGTTGTTCCACAACCACAATCACCAAAGTGCATACAATCCAAGAATAATAATTGCTTATTTAATGACTCTCCACTCAAAGAAATGGAAAGAATACAAATGGTTAATTTCAATTTTTAAAAAATATGGTTTTTAATTTTTTATGTAAAAATTATAACGTTTCAATTACTTTTTCAATTATGTTTTTTTAGATACTATTTTTTCCATTAAAAATGATATAAAAATATGATTTTTTACATACTAATTTTTCCACTAAAAAGTATGATTTTTTACATACTAATTTTCAATTAGTTTTCATTTAAAATTTATAATATACATGTATAAATTAGTTTTCATTTAAAATTTATATTGTCCATGTATAAATTAAACCTAGTTTACAAGTGACATCAATTTAATCTATCTTACTTCCTTATAATTTCTTGCTTTACTAAAGCGACTTATCTAATCACACCTTGGATAATGAAACACCTTCCTAATCCTGGAATTCATTGTTTACTGTACAACAATTTGTTATGCCTTTAATCTTGGCACACAAGAAATATTTCTTTACTAAGTGTTGCACTCTTATCTGATCATAGATTGGATAATGAAACACCTTCCATAACCTGGAATTCATTGTTTACTATACAATAACTTGTTATGCCTTTAATCTTGGCACATAAGAAGCATCCCAYGATCTTGTTCACTCTACCTCATTAAGATGGGTGGAGTTGGACATGTAAAATAATAAACATGAATAACCACCAACATTTTGAGTATGTGGGTATCCAACACATCAAGAAACCATTGAACTACCAATGACAAAAGATTTAGAGTATCACAAAGAAAATAAACCAAATTTTCAATTTTGGCTGAGCTAAATCATGGACTAACCTAAATCATCAAGCTAATCTTGTAGATATTCAAAGCAGTTGCTATGATGGGCCACTGTTGGAGCTTAGAGTTTCCAAGTTTATGGAAAGGCGTACTTTCTTCCTTTTCCATGTGAGAGTGGAAAGAACTGGACCATTACGCAACCATATTCATTTACTCTGGGTATCCGATCTTGAAAGTATCTAACACAATCTTCCTCCCTAATACCTGGCTCCAAAAAGATTTCCAGAACTCTTCAAACTTATATCCTCTTTAAACAGGTGGATGTTGTTCATCAACTAGGGATGTTGTAGGAGAAATAAAGGCATCCTCTACAGGGGTACAAAACATAGGAATTGATATACGTGCATTGGAGGTGTTTATTACTGCTCGATGCTCAACACTCCTAAATCTCTGATTTCTCACAACCTATTTATTTATGTTCAAATCACACATGTCAAAAAGATCTTAGCATTAGTACCATCAACAAGTTTAAACTGAAAGGAAAAGTGTATTCTATTGTATCTCCCTTTCCATTAGCTATGGGTTGTACAACAACCCACTTTTAGTTTTTGAAAACTTGGAAGCTGTTGACCTCGTCTTGCATCAGAAAAGTGATGCCATCTCGATATGAATGACATGGTAAACCAAAGGTAAGATCGGGGTTTGGGCACGAGGGATAGTAGTTTATAACCATCGCTTGGTTGTGTCTTCCGAAAATTCTGTTCAAGTAATCCGAATCGAGCCCTAGAGCCTCGGAAATGGCAGATAGAAGCCTTAAAATCAGTTCTCTTACTTCAAAAAAGTACTTTCTTGCAATTTCTTTATAAAAAATTATCAACCAAACGAGTTATTTGTTATTACAGGGTTTTCTGCATGTCTAGTCTAGCAAACTGTCTACAGGATAGAAAATTGTTGATTACCTGTAGCCTGCAGGTTTTTCAGGCCAAGAGCCCATGACTTCCTCTAGAGGATAACAAGGGTAACTTAGATAGTCCTCCATTGTTGGACTTTTTCTTTGCTAATATTGAAGCTTGTAGAAACCCTAACCGACTGCATTGGGTTCTCTGAGTAGAAGCATGCTCGATTTTCCACAGGAATTTCGAAGAATCCTTTGGTATTTCCACAGATTGCACGTCATGTAGGTTTTAAAGAACAAGAATGATGATAATGGAAGATTTGCATAGGAAGTGTGGTTATGACAGTCATAAGAAATGCTATCGATAGACACCGAGAATGGATTTTTTAATGACTGACTATAAATTTATAGCTTTACGGAGGCAAAGAGTCCATTAGTATTGTTGCTCTATAGCCATTCCTCTTGAGTTGGCTCGATCGATTACGGGTAGGAGTACAGAAGTGGTGCGCCAAGGAGATTGAAATTAGTGTGCATGGGGTGGAGGTAGGGCTACATCTCTTTTTATTATTAGGCATGTTCAACCGTTCCTCCATTGCACGGAGTTTGAACTTCCATCATTCCCTTTTCCTTGTGGATCATCTTTCACTATTGCCAGGTTCATATTTGTTGTGTAAAAAAATAAGCAAACCATCTAATATTCCTACATGGCAATCTTTAAGACAAATTCACACAAATATGAAAATGTTTGTACAAATCAACAAAATAACTAAGAAACTACCCACCTGTGGTTTTAGAAAAATACCAGAGTTTTGATTGATAACATCTCAGTTATCATAGCGTGAAATGATAAAACAAAAGAGACCCATTTTACCTTTTCCATGGGAAACCTGTTCAGAAGTTGTAGATATAAAAAATGTTGCTTCTACAGCGAGAAAAATGTATCTTTTATTGAGGTTGCAGCATGGAGGGCGTTGTGGGTGCCTACAAGAATTTCTCTGGCCGCAAAATTTTTGCCACCAAAAAATTCTCTGGTTGCAAGAAAGGGGTTGGATAAGAGAGTATGCCACAGAATTTCTCTGGCCAACTGGAAGCATCATCATCTACGTTAATAGAAAAGTTCACCGAAGCAGTGCAATGAGTCGACGAACAGACTGAAAGGTGAATGATGTCTGCTTGAAACACTTTAAACCTGCCCAAAATTGAAACCTGTCCCACTGATGCAATGTTAAGTTGGAGAAATTCTATCACCTCCACCTGATTCATATTCATCTGGTAGCCATACGATTCAAGTCGGTTATGATTCAAGTTGATTGGTGATAGCTAATCATTTGATGGGCAGAGGCAACAATATAGACATAGACATCTGATGATCCGAACAAATCACACGTGGCAAATAGGGCATAGTTTTTAGAAGGTGAACTAATAGATTTTCTTAGATGATCTATGAGCTTGGCTATAAAATTTATAGCCATAAAGATTCAATGTAACCTTTTGAGTAATCATATTAATATGAAATAAAAATATGAATAAATATGTCCTTATTATTTAAAAGGATATATATCTAACCAATGTGTATATTGAAATGTCAATATATGTCATTAGTGTTTAAAAGGATATATATCTAACCAATGTGTATATTGAAATGTCAATAAATATGTAATGATTATTAAAAAGGATATATAGATAACCAATGTGTATATTGAAATATCAATAAATAATTTATTATTGTTTAAAAGGATATATATTTAACAAATATGTATTTATTGATTTTGTTATATAAAATTATGTTCATTTTTTTATTATCCATACCATCTTATAAAATTTGAGTTAAAGAAAATTATGAATTTTTACAATATATAAATAAATTTTTATTAATTTTTATCATTTGTTTTATGTCAACTATGAGGTTAGATAATTATCACTATGTGTGAATGTCGAATGACTCATCATCTTATTCAAGGAAAAACAAACCATTCCACTTGGAATAACTTATTGATCTCCATAAAAGAGTAAACTTTCACTCATACTAAATGCTTATGAATCTTGGAGTATTAACTTGTTTTCTTACATCTAAAAAAGAAACTAAAACATTTTAGGTCATACTCAACCAAATAACTTTTATAATGTATAAACATGTTTTTTCTATCTACAATACTAAGCAAGGTTGCGTGGCAGCGTAGTCCCTGCCAACAAGGTTAGAAAGAAAATTGTGGAAAAATGGGGTCGAATTGTAAATGACGGAAGTGTTTGGTGCAAAATGTATATCACGGAAATGTTGTGTGCAACATGTATATCACGGAACATGGGGAAAAAGTAAATGACGCTTGGCATGTAGAGCACCATTTATTTTTTGAAAGTATATAACAAACTACAAATTTGTTGACAGTGGAAGAAAAAATTTGGAAATTTAAATGCATTTGCCATATGGACTGGTGAAAGATAAAAATGTATGAAGACATAAAATTAAAAGGAGATAAGAAAACAATTTTATTTGAAATATGTAAAAAATAAAAGTTTGTTACATGCTACTGGAAATTTTGAAATGTATATGACAGAAATGGTGTGTGCAACATGTATATCACAGAACATGGGGCATAAGTAAATGACGTTTGGCATGTAGAGCACCATTTATTTTGAAATATATAAAAAATAAAAGTTTGTTACATATAAAAAGTTAAATGCATTTGTCAACATGGGGCATAAGTAAATGATGTTTGGCATGTAGAGCACCATTTATTTTGAAATATATAAAAAAATAAAAGTATGTTACATATAAAAAATTAAATGAATTTGTCATACAGACTGGTGAAAGATAAAAATGTATGAAGACATAAATTTAAAAGGAGATAAGAAAACATTTTTATTTGAAATATGTCAAAAAATAAAAATTTGTTACATAGTACTGGAAATTTTGAAATATACAAAAAAATTAAAGTCTGTTACATATAAATCAGAAATTCAATGCATTTGTCATGTAGATTGGGATTGGGGCTCCCACGGACCATTAGAGAAATATGTACAAGAAACAGGACTGTAGAAAGAAGATAGAGTGCAATACCTGCAAAAAAAAAAATTGAAAGGTATAAGTGTTTTCCTACACATCTACAAAGCATGATCCGATCAATAGACTTACAGTGAGGGTACATATGATTCCTTTGGATCTTGCGGCTGCGGTTTCATTGATGTCGCCGACGGTTGTGGTTTCAATGATGTCATTGACGGCTATTGGAATCCTGGAAACTTCCTGTTGTCTTTTGTCGGCGGTCTGCTTCAATTGCCTTTCAAGCCATTCTTCAATGTAGCTTCGCATTGGGGCAACGTTGATCTCATTCCGGATTTTTATGTTGAAAATATCGTTTTCTAAGTCTCGGAAGTCGATAGAAAGATTATAGAGAGACTGATGAATTTCCTCATTCTGTACTAAATATTTGACCAGCCAGTCGGCGACGTGACCTTGATCAAAGTTAAGGATGTTGTAAAACTTTTCCAGAGACAAGGCCTTAAACATAGAAACTTGTTTATCGAACTCTTGCCTGGTTAAGGGCGAGGAGTTTGCGATTAAGTCGGGGTCTTGGAATTCGTTGGTTTTCCTGGCTAAGTCTATTCTTGACAGCCTTGTGAATAATTTATCTTTCTTCGATATGGCTTGTTCACATGACTGAACAATGAGATGCAGGTTCTTCACTTTTTCTTTTCAATATGCATTCAATTGACGGATCTGATTTTTGGATGGAATATCTTGTTCTCTTCTTTTTGTTTCTATCATATTGTTGACAATGGTGCCAAAAGGGAGGACCGTTTTTAAAAAGAAATTTTCTTCATCTTTTAACTCGGCCTGAAAATGTTTGAGGAAACTATGTGCCCTGGTTCCAAGGGAAGTGATGGTTTGTGATATTTTCCACGCCTCGGTAACCAGTTCCATTATTTTCTTGATATTATTCTCCACATATCCTCTATAGGATGCGAGGAGGGTGGAGGATGATTTTACGTTGGGTGTAGGGGTGGCAGGCATGGCTATTGCCAAAGGATTGACAAGCAATGGCATAGGAATGAAAGCCTCTTCCAATTCCTTGACCTGGTCCTTCAATCTGACATTTTCGGTCTCGATGCCTCCAATGGAATCATGAAGTGCTTCTCTTATCACAGTGTAAAGTTGATAGATTTGGGATGGCCGCATGTTGGCAAGGTCAACCTCTGAACGAGATTTTCCTTTCTTATTTTTAACATATTTTTTCTCAATTATCATTTTTTTGGATTGGCTATAAAAAACAACGCTCTGGAACATGAAGGATTCATCTTCGTCAAAATTTTTGGTAACAGATATGTCCATTGGATGACTATGGTGGATGGAATCTCTGAGTTGATCAAGGAAGCAAAGTATGCTATCCAGATCAGTGTCAAGTTCCATGTTCTCACTCTGAATTTCCGACTTTTCCACCTGCCCCAATTTTTTTTTTCTCTTCTTCTCTACTGGAAGCCTGTGAGAACTATCAATTTTAAAGTGAGGAGGGTTGTTATCTCCTCCTCCATTTGAAGAACTTTGAGTTTCTTTGTTGTTGTGGTGGGCCGTTGGAGCAATGCTCCGGGATGTCATACTTTTTGGAGTGTTATTTGTCGATTGAACACTCTTGTCACTAGGGCCTTTCCCCTCTTGCGTGTACAATTTAGTGTAGCTTTGCACTGTGTCTACGTCATCGACATCAGAGGCAGGAGCGTTGCTGCCATTGTCTCTGTTTTCAGGCAGGTGTTTTTTTAAAAAACAATCGTCGAGGCCAAGTGTTCGTAATTATTGTCAAAATATATTATAGGGGTCGAACCCTCTTATGATTTGAGCATATCTCAGGTTGGAGATGCTAGAATGCGCTGCGAATTCGTCAATTCTGTTGACGTTTTTCAACACGAACTCCCTTACTTTCCAAGGCAGAGGAATAAATTGTTTTCTTCTTCTTCTTTTGCAACAGATGCAACCAGTAGTTGCATTGTCGTGTTACTTCTGCATCAAACATTATGTCCGTAATGTGACATGGAAGGAGAGCAGGTTTTTCCGTGGAGCCAAAAATTCTTATGACAGTGTAACTATCCAAATGTTCGAGTGTCCCCTTCCTATCCAAAAAATTGGTTGCCTATTTAGATATGCGGGGAGCATCTTCTCCTAACAAAAAAACTTTGAAAACAGACAAAAAGCCATTAAAAAACTCATAAAAACAGTGGGAAGCCTTGTGCTTCCACAAGGCTTGGTACTGGAACGTTACTGAGTGGAATTCACAGTTGACATTCTTGGACAGAGATAGTTGTGGAAACAGACAAGAATGCGCTACTGCAAAAACTAAATAGGATGACATACAAAATTTCTTTTCCCTTTTGAAGCTTAACAATTGGGAACAAATTTCATGGGAAATTAACTTTCCTCAATAAAAAATGGCTTGTTCATTGACTGTGAAATACAAAATATAAAGAGCCATCCGGGAAACAGTTGTTGTGGACTCTTGTCCCGTTATTATTGTAAACAACCATGCAATTTCATGAAATAGATTTCTAAATGAACTAACCTGCAAGCTTGTAATATCTTGAGGAACTAGAAGCAAGTTTTCCAATAAATGAGGCAAGAGATCCAACCCATTATTATGCTTTGCTAGGAACTGTTTGCAATCTTCTCCTCTGAACGTCAATGTTGGCTCTAACAATCTTAGCATCTTGCAGAAGACCTGAGGTGACAAAGAAATAGAAGAGCGGTCCCACAGTGGAATAATTATTTTGTCTGAAATAAATTTATCGGCGCACCAAGAGACTAAGTCCTTACAGTCAAAAACCTCAGGGACATAGCTTGCATGAGCAATCCCAGAGGTCCAAATTACTCGGTTCTCTGCGACAAAGGTTGAGTAATAAGAATATTCCCTGGACCACTGGAATTTCTGGTCCTCGCACCCAAAGATGTTCAATGTATCTCCACAGAACTGTTGTCGAGATGCCATAGGTTTATGAGAACATTGGTTTTCTCCAGATGATGGTTGAAATGAACAGTTAGAGCCGATAATGTAACTCTTCGCTAAATCTTGGTTAAATACTTATGAATGGGAAATCTCCTCGAGCCTTTCATTGATTAATGACAATCTGTATGGGTGGTGCATGATGAAATGTTAGCAGTAAAGCTTACTTATTGCATATTTATAAATGTGAAGGTGGTGGGTACAACGAAGAGCAATTAAGAATTGGAGGTTTCGTGAATGTGCGAAGGCCACGACGTGCGAACAACATTTCATGATTTTGAAATCAACACTTGGAAGGGATAATATAACCCCCCACAAATCTTGGTTTAATGCACATTAATAGGATATCTCCTCGAGCCTTTCTCCCATCAATAAAAATCTATACGGTTCCTGCATGATGACCTGTTAGAATTAAATGTCAGTAATTGCATATTTAGAAACAAGATATGTATATATATAAAAAACTGTTTTTTTTCTTTTATTATAGACAAGTGCAAAGGTGACGGAGACGAAAGAGAGCAAGGAAAGAATGGAAAGGTATGAAAAGAGGTCGGACAAGGTTTAGAAAAGGGTTACAGGGATACTCAGGAGAGGCGAGTGTTCCACGGTCAAATTTTATGTATCGGAATTTTTGACTGCAAAACATGTAAAATGGAAGAGATCATGATGGGGCAGTTCAACGACCGGTTTGTATATTTGCGGCATTCTGGAAAAGTATCTAAGTATGGAATAGGGAAACGGTCGGGGAGACTCGTTCTCAAAAGCAAGGATTGAAGTTTTCGTGAAGGGACCAACCCGATGATGCGCAAATGACATTCCATGATGTTTGAAATTAGTGTTTTCTAATTGCATGCCTAGAAATAAGATCTTATATATAATTGCTAATTGCTAATTGCAAAGGGGCACGGGCACAGGAAACAACGACTGGGAACTGAATGTTTCTTCAACCCGCCAAACCGATGATCCGCCAAAGAAATTCGAAGAAATGGTGAAGTATGGAAAGCGGATAGACGGGCTTCAAAAGACGTGAGGACCCAACAGTTAAATTGTATTTCTCGAAAGTTTTCAATGCAAAATGTATACCACGGAAGAGGGCATGATAGATGGATTGTAATACAGAAGAGGGTATGATCTGAGTCCATTTGTAAATTTGTATATCGCAGAAGTAATGATATTGTTCGCAGGCCATGGAACAATGAAAGTTCAATCTAGAGCCCGCCTACCGGGAATTCACGGTCGGAGAAGTGTCTGGGTATGGAATGGGGAAGTGGTCGGTTGGTGTCGTGATAAAAGAGCACGAGTGCAAGTGTGAACCCGCAATTTCTCCCATGCGTGCAACCATACATTTTCGAAAAAACGAATAAGTGACGAAAAAGATAAAGTTCAGGGAAAAGAGCAACAGATATTTGGCCAAGTATAGAAGACGGAAAACAAGGACAAATATATTCACATCTGTAACATATATCCATGGATGATTTTAGGGGATAAATTTCGCTCATGGGCTAATTTTCCATGGTTTTTCAAAAAACGAGATTCGCTATTTTAAAAATGATTCACCCAAATTCTATAGGATAAAATTATTTTACTGTAAAAATCGCCAAAAGTTTATAAAAACTATATAAAATCCTTAGAAATTTGAATATTTTTACAAAAATATCGCAAAACATTTATAGTTAGCATATGAAGGATTAGTAAGATTCGCAAAGGTTTGTACATTTTAAAATAAATTTCCATCCTTAAAATAATCCTTGCATATATCCCATTTTCATGCCAAGATATATACTTGGTAAGAAGTGCGAAGTTGGCGGGCATAGAAAACCACAACCATGAATACGATTCGCGAGTTTACTTGGTTCTTGGTTGTATGCTTTGTCTGTCAATTTGTATATCTCGGAACTCCGAGGAATTTTATTAGCCAGCCAGCCCGCAAGTCCGGCTGTCAATTTGTATAGTGCGGAACTATGGGTGTTGTTTGTAGGACACAAAACTATAGAGGAAATGTTTTGCCCTTTAATATAGCTTATGTGGCGCAAATGTGGTATGGCTCATTTTATCACTTTTTCATCCTTAAACAAAGGCAATGTTGAGCCCGCCAACCCTGGAGCCCATGTGTCAATTTGTATATCACAGAGCTCTGAATGTTGTTTGGAGGTCACGGAAAAGTAGAAGTGAAATGTTGACCCAACCAGCGCGCAAGTCCACCTATCAATTTGTATATTGCGGAACTTTGGGTGCTACTTGTAGGACACATAACAATAGAGGGCCAATTTAAATAAAGTGGAATCGCTCGTTGGAAACGCGTGAATCCGCCAAGCCACGCAACAAGGCATTTTCAG
>JZKD02S1490500.1:908945-922927 GCA_000966675.3 Picea glauca | reverse complement strand
CCCCATTGTTGCAAAACCATCATTTTCTACTAATTGTCAGCAAATGCGTTGTTGAAGATTAGATTTTATTGCAACATGTGCGTGTAAGTATGTTCTTGATACATTCTTCCATGACTGTAACATATTAACTTAACTATTAAACTTCATTTTCTACTAACTGCCAACAAATTCTTTTTTGAAGATTAGATTTTATTGGAATGTGTGGGTGTAACTGTGTTCTTGATACATTCTTCCATGACTACAACATATTAACTTAAGTATTAAACTTCTTGCATTATGGGTTATTAGCATTAAAACTTAATAACTGCATGCCTAGAAACAAGAATAACGATTTTGCTGCAAGATTGTACATTGGTATTGCTATGTTCTATCTGCATTATGAATACAATTGAACGTTGGTTTGAAACTATGTGTAATCCATTTTTTGTTTGCATACAAGGCTGGTGGATGGACACAATACATTTCGATATAATTGTTTGATGTTCCATCTTAGAAAAAATAACCTAAGTAAACACAATATCGAAGAACTACGAGAGCATCGAACTAGGCCAATGAGAACAAGCGTTAAATCCAAAAAATAAACAACAACAAAGAGTCCAAGGCAATTTTTTTTAATAGCAAATCCATTTAAAAAAATAAGAAAAACACCGAGTATTGTACATCTATCCTTAGAAATTGGACCCAATTCTTTGGGCCAAAACATTGAACGTATCTACCACAAACACAGGCACGGTATCCGCAGTATACAATATCCTTGCATTTTTCTCCTCGATGAATCATCCTGTGGTAAAATTAATAGTTTTCAGAAACTTCCCGTGAGAAAGAAGACAAAAAACGTTGCAAGGCAAATGGAATATCCCTTAACTGAAACCACCTCTGCATAGTCGAAAATAATTCAGGAACACAGGTTGCACGTGCAATTTCAGAGGCCCAAATTAGTCTGTTCTGGGTGGAAGGAGATGACTAGTAGAAAAATTCCTTGCAACAGTCAGAGTTTTGGACCTGATTCCCTAAGATGTTAATTTTATATCCAGAGAACAAGACACTAGTCTCGCAAGTGAATAATTTTTTGGCTTGAAATATATCTCTGGGAGCATCAACATATCATTCCTTTACAGTGAAACTCTTCTGCCCATAACAGACTAATTTGAAACTCTGGAATTCCTACTTTTGCGACTACAAAGCGACTATTGCATTCAACGTCGGTTTCTTTTCTGAAACTCCTTTTTGTGTTTTCAAGACCGCCATCACCAAGCCGGGAAGTTTCGTTCGTTATGGTTGATTTCAATTTGGGTGCAAGAGTGGGAAGAGTCTCTGCATTGCCATCATCCATTGTCGTATCGTCGCCTATCATATCATCTTCTTCCGACTCGGACCCCATGACATCAACCTCTGCGCCAACCATGAATGCAACTGAGCAGGTTCTCTGAGCAGGCAGGGTTTCCTTGGAATTCTTTGGCTTGAAATATATTTCTCGATGTACCAAGGGACCATCTCCTCTTTTGGTCCTGGGCGGAGGGAGATGAGTAGTAAGAATATGCCCTGGAATAGTGGAACCTCTAGCCATTATGCCCAAATGTGTTTACTATATCTGGATAGAACTGCTGCCACAATTTAACAAGAATTTATGTTTTCTCGAGACGATGTTTGAAATGAAAATCGGGGAGGCATAATATAACCCTCCACAAATTATGGTTTAATGCATATCAATGGAATATCTCCTTGAGCCTTTCGCCAATCAATGACAATCTCTCGAGTTCATGCGAAATGAGTTGTCACAATTACAACTGACTAATTGCATAATTAGAGAAAAGTTTGAAGGTCTCGATGACGGTGAAGAGAGATTAAGAATTAGAAATTTCTTAAAGGCGCCAACCCGCCAGCGCACAAAAATAGATTGCATCATGTTCGAAATGAATACTTGGAAAGGATAACATACTTTTGTGTAAATCTTAGTTTAATTCATAGTAATGACAAATCTTCTCTAGATTTTTGGACATTAATGACAATCTTAATGGTTCCTGCAAGATGAACTACTAGCATTAAATCTTAATTATTGCATATCTGGAAACAAGTACGAAACAAGTGGTGATGGAGAATTGCGACGAAGCATTGTACATTTTTTGCACCGACAAACCTGTGAAACCGATTCAAATAAATACCTAAGTATGGAAAGTGGTCGGGCGGGTTACAAAAGAAAAGGGGCTGAAGATATGCCCAGGAGACGTGAAGGGCCGATGATCATATTGCATCTCAGTGACAGATATCGGTCGTCAATTTATATGTCGTGGAATTTCTGCTGCTGTTTGTGCATAGGGGAACAACGAAAGTGCAATGGCGAGAGGGAAATTTGTATATTGTTGAACTTCGGGTTCTGTATATAAAAGCATGAGACATTGGGAAAAAGGACCAAGTAAACAGAAAGTAAAAGCATACGAGATGAAGGGGGGTTTGTTTGCTAATTTGTAAATCGTGGAAGTCCAGGTGCTAGTTGTAGGTGGTGGAACAATGGAAACACAATGTTAAACCTACCTATGCTGGAACCCGTGATTCAAAAAGGGAAAGCAGAGAGAAAAGCGAAACTAGAAATTTTCCGAAAAACGAGTAACACACACAAAATATGTACTATAAAGTATGAACATGAGATGTTATAGAGCATGTACGGATATCGCATTCCATACTTATCCACTTTTTGGATCATGGGTTCTCGGATAAGCAGGGTCTAAATTGGGTATCCATTGTTCCATGGCCTACAAATAGCATCCAGAATTCCGCGATATACAAATTGGCCAGCGGACCTGCGGGCTAGCTCACTCAAAATTGCACTCTTTTTGTTCCGTTTCATACAAAAAGTACTCGGAGTTTCACGATATACAAATTGACAGACGAACTCCAGGGCTGGCGGCCTCGAGAGTGCGATTGTTTACGAATTCTAATCCCTATTAACTATTGTACATTATCTAAAGAAATTATTTTGAATACTAAATTATTAATATTAAATATCAATATTGTACAATTTATTTAGACAAAGGAGGTTTGTAAAATATGAAACAGGGAAGCAGTTGATCGGTCGGGCTGGTGATATAAAAGTGAGTGAAATCTGAATACATGAATCCACCAACTTCCTTACCAATAAATTTTCCGAAAAAAACGAGTAATACATAAAATCTACTTTTAGAAAGTACGGACATGAGATTTTATAGAGCATGTAATGTTCCCGCATTCCATACTTAACCCAATCTTTGGATCGCGGGTACTCGGGCTGGCGGGCTCAAAACAAGGCCTCTATTGTTCTATTAGCTACAAATAGCACCCAAGAGTTCCGCGATATTCAAATTGACAAGCGGACTTGCGGGCTGGCTCACTCAACATTGCATTTCTATTGTTCTGTGTCGTTCAAACAACACTCGGAGTTCTGCCATATACAAATTCACAGATGGGATCCAGGGCTGGCGGGCTCAACCTTGCGATTGTTGATGGATGGTGATCCCTATGAACTATCTAACACTACCTAAAAACATTATTTTCAATACTAAAGTATTGATATTAAATTTTGATATTGTACAATTTAATTACATAAAATTATAAAAGGATGTCAAATATCTTATTTCAAAGAAAAACCCGTGTATTCGGAAACTTGCATTCCAAAAATTTTGTATTATATGAAATGGGCAAGAGGTCGGTCAAGCTGCTAATATAAAAATGGGCGGAAATCTGAACACGTGTATCGGTCAAGTTCCTCACCTAAGAAAATTTCGCAAGAAACGAGTTATACATACCAAATATGTACTTTTATAAAGTATGGCCATGAGATTTTATAGAGCATGTACGCAACCCTCATTCCATACTTAGCCACTTTTTGGATCACGGGTTCTCGAGCTGGTGAGATCAAAATTGGGCCTCTGTTGTTCTGTTCACTACAAATAGCACCCAGAGTTTCGCGATATACAAATTGACAAGCGGACTTGCAGACTATTTCAATTTTAAGGGCCTCATGTTGATGTAATAGCACAATTGGACTTGGGCCAATTTATATTTGTTTCTTACAATATCAAACGGAGAAGCGGTCGGTCGGGCTGGTGATCTAAAAGTAATTGAAACCTGAATTCGTGAATCTACCAACTTCCGCAGGTAGAAGTTTTCCGAAAACGAGTAATACATACTAAGTATGTACTCTTACAAGGTATGGACATGAGATTTTTATAGATCTTGTACGGATCACTTTTTTCATACTTGGCCACTTTTTCGATCGCAGGTTGTCGGTCTGGTGAGCTCAAAACTAGGCCTCTATTGATCTGTATCCTACAAATAGCACCTAGAGTCCCGTGATATACAAATTCACAGACGAACTTGTGGATTGGCTTGCACAACATTGCAGTTCTATTGTTCCATGTCTTCTAAACAACATTTGGAGGAAACGAGTAATACAAACTAAAGATGTACTTCTAAAAACTATGGACATGAGATTTTATAGAGCATGTACAAATCCCTCATCCCATACTTAGCCATTATTTGGATCACAGGTTCTCGGGCTGGAGGGTTGGGCCTATGTTGTTCCATGCCCTACAAATAGCACCCACATTTCCGCGATATACAAATTGACAAGCAGACTTGCCAACTATTTGAATTTTAAGGGCCTCGTGTTGATGTGATAGCACAATTGGACTTGGGACAATTTATATTCATTTATTACAATATCAAACAAGGAAACGGTCGATCGGGTTGGTGATATAAAAGTAACTGAAATCTGAGGTCATGAATCCGCCAACTTCCACACCTAGAAGTTTTCCAAAAAATGAGTAATACATACAAAGTATGCACTCTTATAAAGTATGGACATGAAATTTTTATAGATCATGTAGGGATCTTCCATTCCATACTTAGCCACTTTTTGGATCGTGGGTTCTCGGGATGGCGGGATTAAAATTGGGCCTCTATTGTTCTTCGCCCTACAAATAGCACCCACAATTCCACAATATACAAATTGACAAGCAGACCTACGGGATGGCTAGCTCAACATTGCACTTCTATTGTTTCGTGTCTTCCAAACAACACTCGAAGTTCCACGATATACAAATTGACAGATGGACTCCATGGCTAGTGGGTTCAAGATTGCCATTGTTTACGGATGGTAATGCCTATCAACTATCTAACATGATCTAAAAACATTATTTTCAATACTAAATTATTAATATTAAATATTGATATTGCAAAATTTAATTAGACAAGAAAGTTTGTACAGCTTGGTCGGGCTAGTGATATAAAAAAATTTCGACAAACGAGCAATACATATTAAACATGTACTTTTATAAAGTATGGACATGAGATTTTATAGAGCATGCACGGATCCTTCGTTCCATACTTAGCCACTTTTTGGATCCCGGGTTCTCGGCTTGGCGGATTCAAAATTGAGCCTCTATTATTCTGTGTCCTACAAATAGCACCCAGACTTCCATGATATACAAATTGACAGGAAGACTTGGGGGATGGTTGGCTCAACATTGCATTTCTAATGTCATGTGTCCTCCAAACAACACTTGGAGTTCCGCGACATACAAATCGACAGAAGGACTCCAGTATTGGTGGGCTCAAGATTGCGATTGTTTATGGATGGTCATAGTATCTAACATTATATAAAAACATTATTTTCAAATACTAAATTATTAATATTAAATATTGATATTGTACAATTGAATTACATAAAATTATGAAAGGATGTTAAATCGCTTATTTTAAAAAAAATGAAGGAAATAAAAGATTTTTTTTTTTAAATTCTATCACCACAAGCATAACAAGGACCAATTTGAATTTTAAGGGCCCATTGTTGATATGATATCACAATTTCACTTTGCATAGTATATATTCGTTGATTTCAAATTTTTCCAGGACATTAATTTTACCAAGTTCATTGATTAAGCAAAAATGCCAAAACAACGACCAATTTGAATTTTAAGGGCCTCTTGTTGATATGATAGCACAATTGCACTTCGCACAATATATATTCGTTGATTTCAAATTATTCCAGGAGATTAATTTTACCAAGTTCGTCGATCAAGGAAAACTTATAAAACAAGCCACATACTACATTTGCATCACAACACCATAGAAATTATCAGGCGGATTTGTGGGCCAACTGGAAAAAAAATTCAATTATATTGTTCTGTGTCCTCCAAACAACAGTTGGAGTTCCACAATATACAAATTGACAGATGAAGCACACAACCAAGAGCCAACTAAACTTCAAACAGGCCGCAATAAAGTTCCCACAAGGTTCCAGAGAGCAGGACACATCGACTTTTGCACCAAACAATCTGGTATACAAAGAAGAGACATCGTCGCATTCGTTTTCTCTTGCATCTAGTATATGTTCCCAGTAGAAAATAACCGGGGCCATGGGATATATGGGGTTTTCTACCATGCTTCCGATTTTTTGGACTGAACAATATTATGCGCATGCAATCCCAACTAGCCGAGTTCGACGAACATTCATTTGGATGTTGAAGAAATATTACAGAGGCACATGAGGTATTTTCGTTTACTGCCAAAGTTTGATGTGTGTGTGTGTGTGTATATATATATATATATATATATATATATATATATATATATATATATATTTCCCTTCTTCAGTCGATATGAAAAATTGCATTGTCCTCATTTAAGGTGAATTTGTTGTGTATCTGAAGGTCCCGCAACATGTAGACAGTCCTTGCCTTTTTCTATAGATATGTTTCATACGACAACTCTGCCAACTTAAGAAACACATTTTGTAACAGAGGCTGCCTAACCATACAATTCACGATTGTGTTGCCCACGATTCGGATGATAACATTGATGCAATGTCCATATATATATCAACATTTTTCACTTCATCACAGACAATCAATCGTATCATCACTTATCAACGCGGAGGCAGAAGAAAGAGAGTTTCATTTTGCACATACAGGTTCAAAGGGGGTCGAGTACACATTGGTTGCAACTAAAACACCTTCAACCTAGGAATGCGAGCAAAGGAATTAATACATTGAACAAGATAATACACAACAACAACCCCCCCCTGGCCCGCCTCTCCTTAAAAAAATAAAAAATAAATAAAACAGGTCGTAGAAATTTGTTGAAGGTTATTTCTATAAGCAAAGTGAGGATGCTTTTGTGGATGTATATGCACAACAGATGTAGAGCTATCTAGTTTCTTTGGATCTTGTACTATATCTTCTCACAACTATGTTACAAACGTTGCCTGGGTTGTCTGAAAGATCCTTTCTCTAACATCTCTTTTCTTTGTTATATTTTTGAAGAGCGTAAGTGGAATCTTCCCTTTATGCAATTGTTGCTCCATTGATGAAAACAAATTTGAATATGTATCGAACAATTGTAGTTGGAACATGGAATAGTGCAATATTTGTGTAACTTACCCGAGATACATGCACATGTGAAAGTAAAGGACAAAAATGAATATGAAAAGTGGTACCATTGCCTTGTCATTGTTCGACTCTCCATTCTTTATCCGGAGAATGTTTTGCGAGCCAAGTTTTCGCGCCAGTGTGATAACTACGCCAATCGTTCCGATTGGGTAAATATCGGTGCTTTCTGCAAGCTGTCTGACAGTCGAGTCCGGGACAAAACCATATTCTGAACAAACAATGGAAATTTATTCCACAATGCTTGTTTCGTTGAGAGAAATAATTTGATCACAATTACCACGGTCATAAACTATTTTGGGAAATATATTAAAAATTGTAATGGATATCCCATTACCCGACAATATCTTTTTTGCATGTTTCTAGACAAGTTGTGGAGGAATAGTCAGTGTCATTGTCATCATGGCCCCCTTGTCTGTCATGCCAGCACGCATAATGGATCTACTTTTTTTTTCCTTGTCCAAGTAGGTGCTATAGACAACCATTATGTCCACGACGAACACTTGTCCAGTTCGGCGGTTGTTCAAGCCCTCTATTGATATTACTTTGGATGTTACAACTCTAGACCTGGTGACAATTTTTGAACAGGAAAACTAAAGTGAATGGTTGTGTGCATTTTTATTTTTTTTGTATTCTTCTTTCACTGGCATAAATCTCCAAGTACACGCATAGCTTTGATGAACTATGGAGCCGGAGTTTTGCAACCACACCTCTTAGTCTACGAAACATGCAACACGTTTGACGTCTCGCTTGTACTTGTTGACACTTCTTGTGAACTGCAAACCATGTATTGTAGATGACATCAACATATCCACCATGCCATACATGAATATATAGCCGAGGATATTTGTTTGGTAAACATAGTAAGAGTAGAGCATATGCATCTTTACCTTTGGCCTTATCGGTCTGCTGATGTCTGGGATGAATGACTGCTAATGCCCATGTCACTAGTCTAAAGTTTTCTGATGCAAGAATGTGCAGATGAACATCAGGACTAAACAAGGATATGCATTATATACTGTCCATCAAAAGGAATAAATAACCTAAAATTGTATGCATCTGATTTTTTTTAACTAGAAAAATGTTTAACAGTAAACAAGGCATGAGGGCGGGGCACCATGGCCAATCTGTATATCGCGGACCCCCGGAAGCTAGGGGAGTAATCTTAAATCTGCCAGCTGAGAACCCACAATCAAAAAAGTGGGTAACTATGGAATAAGATAGAAGCGCGACCATAGATGTGAAACTGTTAGTCTGCCAACCGACGCACCAAGGCATTTTCGGAAAGCACACTAAGCAGATGAATTAGAAAACAGAAGGGATAATAGAAAATGGGCAAAGTAGAAACAGGGAGGGCAGAAAGGCCCAGCTTCCAAGCCATTGTTTTCAAGTCTAATATTATATGCCCCCACCCGGTTTGTATATTTAATTTACCAACACAGTTGGTATGCCTTCTAGAAGATTGTACCACAAAATCCTCTACTGTTGCATAGAACAATTCATCTTCCTGTCCAAGCAATCTGTTTTTTCCAAGGTAGCAATGTTGAATATGCAATGAACATGAAGGCAAGTTAGTATGAAGATGGACATCTAAAAGAAAGAGAAACAGATCTATTTACTCGTCAAAGAGTCCATCATCCTCTCGAGCCATTCTGTTTGATTAAATGCAGCAATGCAACAAAAACACAACGGACATGAAGTAGCTTAGTATGCAGGAAGGCATGTATTGAAGATAACTTATAATGAAGACAGACATGTAAAAGAAAGAGAAACAAGGTTATTTACCTGTGAAAGAGCCCATCGTCCTCTCCAGCCATTTTGTTTGTTTAAATGTAGCAATGCAGCGAAAATGCAACGGACATGAAGCAGGTTAGTATGCAAGAAGGCATGTAATTTAGATAAGTTACCATGTAAGAAGGCACCCAAAATGGACATATAATAAACTAGGTGAACATATATACAGACAATAAATGAAATAAAAAACAATGCAATATGAAATAACAATACAAGCATGCACCTTTCTATATCCTCTTCAACTGATGCAGTCAAGACTCCCTCGTTTTCTCCAACTATTATGTTTGTTTCAATGAACATGAATACAAAATACAATGAACATGAATAGAAGCTGGTATGCACCGTAGAATAAGAAATATGTACATACAGTAAAATAGACTCAACGAATAGTCTAGAAGATAGCTAGAAACATGAACCTTTACGCTTCTCCATCCATAGCTGTAAACATGTATTTTTTTTCCCTGCCCAAAATATATTACAAGCCACAAAATATCACGAAATTTCATGGCCGTAGATAAACGATTTTTGGTTTTCCATGGAAAATTATCCAAATATGCTTCCACCAATGGAAATACATGTTCTTTATCCTCTACACAGACTGTTGTGCCCACAATACAAGTTTTTTGGTTTTCCATGGCAAACTACCCAGACATCCAAATATAATCTTACAGAATCTTTGTTGTACATATCATATCTCAAGCACAACACAAATTGTATCATGTGCACACCAGTCTGTGTAGAGGAGAAATAACATGTAATGTCATATGTCCACATCTGACCATACATGGTTTATAAATGTAGCCTGCATATGCTTTATTCTAACAAAAAAAAAGCGGATATTGTAATTTCAAATGTAATCCTCGAACAATTTTGCATGCAACTATTTTCTTTCATGCCAGCACTGAAGCACCAGCAAAATCTCACAGCAGAATAGATATCCACCTCGGTAGACAAGGAAAATAACACAATTGCATGTTGACTCGTGGGTGCAGGTGCTAAACACCGTAAAGCGCCCCAAAAAACAATAACAATCCAAAAAAAGAGAAAAAAAAAATCTCCAACCACCGGTGCTGGACCCCAACCCTGCAAGGCCGAATCAAACAAAAGAAAAAAACAAGCACCAAACCAACGAGAAAGCACAAACAGGTTGAACTACACCCCCAGGACCCCAAAGCATAAACCCGAGCCAAACAAACAAAACCAGCAACCCACGAACCAATGAACCAGTAAGAACCATCGAGCCAGTAAACAACATATGTATCTCCAACGATTACGAAACTGCAGCCCAAGCATAGAAGGAACTAGAAACATACGACGACCATGCCACTACAAATAAGAAAACATTCTTACTTGCAAACTGCAAACACTGAACAACAAACAAGGAATAGAAAATGAAACTATGTTATCGAAACTTACTCTGAAACGATGAAATGCAGAAGCGTAGGTCGAATCATGAACGAAACAACAACAAGCAGCAACCAACGAACCAACGAAGAAGAAACACTCACCGAACTAGTAAACAATGTATGTAGCTTCAACGATGACGAAATTGCATTGAAAAGGTAGAAGAAGGATGAAACATACAATGGCTATTCAACTGGCAGTGGACAACAAGACTATACAAATTCACTGTAACATTGTATGGAAAATTTCGAGGAAAAATGTACTCCGAGAAGAGTATTTAGATAAACATTTAAGGTTGTCAGGCTATCTAAGGACCTCACGGTATGCAAACATTTAAGTTGTCTGCCCTGTTGGAGGACATCGTGTCATGTAAACATTTAAGTTGTCATCACTATTGAGGCATCTCGAAAAAGTGTCAATACATTTCAATACAAATACATGCGGCAAGGGCGTTATAAACTTTGGAATTCTCAATCACTATAAAGCTTGGATATCAAAACATTTCAATATGATTAGTACAAATCAAAACTTAGGGATAAATTCGACTAGTAGAAAAGGATAAAACAAACATTCAAACTAATGCTAGCATTAATCCACCTTCAAGCAATACATAGGAAAAATATATTATTCAAAAAGTCTGTATACGAGAAAAAGTTTGGATATGTTGCCATATAAAACATTGGGAATAGCAAAGACGACAATAAGATATGTTATATGTAATACATATATGTTATATGTATTACATATAACATATATGTATTACATATAACATATATGTATTACATATAACATATATGTTATGTTATATGTAATCTCAAAATTGGGCCTCTGTTGTTCCGTGCCCTACAAATAACACCCAGAGTTCCGCAATATACAAATTGACAAGCAGACTTGCAGACTATTTCAATTTTAAGGGCCTCATGTTGATGTAATAGAACAATTGGACTTGGGCTAGTTTATATTCGTTTCTTACAATATCAAACGGAGAAGCGGTTGGTTGAGCCGGTGATCTAAAAGTAATTGAAACATGAAGTCGTGAATCCGCCAACTTCCACAGGTAGAAGTTTTCTGAAAAACAAGTAATACATACTAAGTATGTACTCTTACAAGGTATGGACATGAGGTTTTTATAGAGCTTGTACAGATCTCACTTTTCATACTTAGCCACTTTTTTGATCGCGGGTTCTCGGTCTGGCGGGCTCAAAACTGGGCCTTTATTGCTCTATATCCTACAAATAGCACCCAGAGTCCCGCAATATACAAATTGACAGGCAAACTTGCAGATTGGCTCGCTCAACATTTTAGTTTTAATGTTTTGTGTCTTCTAAACAACACTCAGAGGAAATGAGTAATACATATTAAAGATGTACTTCTAAAAACTATGGAGATGAGATTTTATAGAGCATGTACAGATCCCTCATTCCATACTTAGCCACTATTTGGATCGTGGGTTCTCGGTCTGGCAGGTTCAAAATTGGGCCTCTGTTGTTCCATGCCCTACAAATAGCACCCACATTTCCGCAATATACAAATTGACAAGCAGACTTGCCAGCTATTTGAATTCTAAGGGCCTCGTGTTGATGTGATAGCACAATTGGACTTGGGCCAGTTTATATTCGTTTTTTGAAATATCAAATGGGGAAGCGGTCGGTCGGGTTGGTGATATAAAAGTAACTGAAATCTAAAGTCGTGAATCTGCCAACTTCTCCACCTAGAAGTTTTCTGAAAAACAAGTAATACATACTAAGTATGTACTCTTATAAAGTATGGACATGAAATTTTTATAGATCGTGTATGGATCCACCATTCCATACTTAGCCACTTTTTGGATCGTGGGTTCTCGGACTGGTGGGCTGAAAATTAGGCCTCTATTGTTCCACACCCTACAAATAGCACCCACAATTCCATGATATACAAATTGACAAGCGAACTTGCGGGTTGGTTGGCTCAACATTGCACTTCTATTGTTTCGTGTCCTCCAAACAACACTCGGAGTTCTGTGATATACAAATTGACAGATGGACTCCACGGCTGGTAAATTCAAGATTGCCATTGTTTACAGATGGTAATGCCTATCAACTATCTAACATGATCTAAAAATATTATTTTCAATACTAAATTATTAATATTAAATATTGATATTGCAGAATTTAATTAGATAAGAAAGTTTGTACAATTTGGTCGGGCTAGTGATATAAAAGTTTTTCAACAAACGAGCAATACATAGTAAACATGTACTTTTATAAAGTATGGACATGAGATTTTATAGAGCATGTACGGACCCTTCATTCCATACTTATCCACTTTTTGGATCGCGGGTTCTCGTCCTGGCAGGCTCAAAATTGAGGCTCTATTGTTTCGTGTCCTACAAATAGCACCCAGAATTCTGCGATATACAAATTGACAGGCGGACTTGCGGGCTGGTTGGCTCAACATTGCACTTCTATTGTCCCGTGTCCTCCAAACAACAATCGGATTTCCGCGACATACAAATCGACAGAAGGACACTAGGACTGGCAGGCTCAAGATTGCGATTGTTTACAGATGGTCATCCTATCTAGCATTATCTAAAAACATTATTTTCAAATACTAAATTATTAATATTAAATATTGATATTGTACAATTGAATTACATAAAATTATGAAAGAATGTTAAATCGCTTATTTTAAAAAAAATGAAGGAAACAAAAGAAAGTTTTTTTTTTAATTCTATCACCGCAAGCATAACAAGGACCAATTTGAATTTTAAGGGCCTCTTGTTGATATGATAACACAATTGCACTTCGTACAGTATATATTCATTGATTTCAAATTATTCCAGGAGATTAATTTTACCAAGTTCGTCGATCAAGGAAAACTGCTAAAACAAGCCACATACTACATTTGCGTCACAACGCCATAGAAATTATCAGGCGGATTTGCGAGCCAACTGGCAAAAAAATTTAGATTATGTTGTTCTGTGTCCTCCAAACAACAGTTGGAGTTCCGCGATATACAAATTGAAAGACAAAGCACACAACCAAGAACCAACTAAACTTCAAACATGCCACAAGCAAGTTCCCACAAGGTTCCATAGAGCAGGACGCATCGACCTTTGCACCAAACAATTTGGTATACAAAGAAAAGACGTCGCCGCATTCGTTTTCTTTTGCTTCTAGTATATGTTCCCAGTAGAAAATAACCGGGGCCATGGGATATATGGGGCTTGCTGCCATGCTTCCCATTTTTTGGACCAAACAATCTTATGTGCATGCAATCCCAACTAGCCGAGTCCGATGAACATTCATCTGGATGTTGAAGAAATATTACAGAGACACATGAGGTATTTTTGTTTACTGCCAAAGTTTGATATATATATATATA
>JZKD02S1490500.1:854626-899463 GCA_000966675.3 Picea glauca | reverse complement strand
CTCAACGGAGGATCTACACCAACCGTCAATAAAAAAGGTTAGTTGATTCTTCCCATGTGTGCATGTGAAAAAGGGTTTTAGATTCGGGGTAGAAGGTTAAAAGTAGTTTATGAAGTGTCATGATCTGCATGCAAGTTTAAGCCCTAGCTTGTTAGTCCGTAGGGTAGAATACCCCACAACACCCATTACCTGACAATATCTTTTCTGCATGTTTCTAGACAAGTTGTAGAGGAATAGTCAGTTTCACTGTCATCATGGCCTCCTTGTTTGTCATGTCAGCACGCATAATGGATCTACTTTTGTTTTCCTTGTCCAAGTAGGTGTTATAGATGACCATTATGTCCCCGACAAACACTTGTCCAGTTCGGCGGTTGTTCAAGCCCTCTATTGATATTACTTTGGATGTTACAACTCTAGACCTGGTGACAATTTTTGAACAGGAAAACTAAAGTGAATGGTAGTGTGCATTTTTTTTTTGTATTCTTCTTTCACTGGAATAAATATACAAGTACACGCATAGCTTCGATGAACTATGGAGGCAAAGTTTTGCAACCACACCTCTTAGTCTACGAAACATGCAACACGTTCGGCGTCTCGCTTGTACTTGTTGACACTTGTTGTGAACTGCAAACCATGTATTGCAGATGACATCAACATATCCACCATGCCATAGATGAATATATAGTCGAGGATATTTGTTTGGTAAACATAGTAAGAGAAGAGCGTATGCATCTTTACCTTTGGCCTTGTCGGTCTGTTGATGTCTGGGATGACTGACTACTCATGCCCATGTCACTAGTCCAATTTTTTATGATGCAAGCATGTGCAGATGAACATCATGACTAAACAAGCATATGCATTGTATACTGTCCATCAGAAGGATTAAATAACCGTAAAATTGTATGCATCTGATTATTTTTAACTGGAAAAATGTTTAACAGTAAACAGGGCATGAGAGCGGGGCTCCATGGCCAATTTGTATATCGCGGAGCCCCGGAAGTCAGGGGAGAAATCTTGAACCTGCCAACCCGGCACCCGCAATCGACAAAGTGGGTAACTATGGAGTAAGGTAGAAGTGAGACCATAGATTTGAAGCCGTTAGTCTGCCAACCGGCGCACCAAGGCATTTTCGGAAAGCACACTAAGAAGATGAATTAGAAAACAAAAGGGATAATAGAAAATGGACTAAGTAGAAATAGGGAGGGAAGAAAGGCCCATTGCTGCCAAGCTATCGTTTTCAAGTCTAATATTATATGTCCCCACCTGGTTTGTATATTTAATTTACCAGCATAGTTGGTATACCTTTTAGAAGATTGTACCATGGAACCCTCTACTGTTGCACAGAATAATTCATCTTCACATCCAAGCAACCTGTTTTTTCCAAGGCAGCAATGTCGAATATGCAATGGACATGAAGACATGAAGGCAAGTTAGTATGAAGATGGACATCTAAAAGAAAGAGAAACAGATCTATTTACCCGCCAAAGAGTCCATCGTCCTCTCAAACCATTCTATTTGATTAAATGCAGCAATGCAACGAAAACACAATGGACATGAAGTAGCTTAGTATGTAGGAAGGCATGTATTGAAGATAACTTATAATGAAAACAAACATGTAAAAGAAATATAAACAAGGTTATTTACCCACAAAAGAGCCCATCGTCATCTCCAACCATTATGTTTGTTTAAATGTAGCAATGCAGCGAAAACACAACGAACATGAAGCAAGTTAGTATGTAGGAAGGCATGTAATGAAGATAAGTTACCATGTAAGAAGGCACCCAACATGTACATATAATAAACTAGGAGAACACATATACAGACAATAAATGAAATACAAAACAATGCAATATGAAATAACAGTACAAGCATGCACCTTTCTATATCCTCTTCAACCGATGTAGTCAAGACTCCCTCGTTTTCTCCAGCTATTCTGTTTGTTTGAATGTGAGAACACACAAAATACAATGAACATGAATGGAAGTTGGTATGCACTGGAGAACAAGCAATATGTACATATAGTAAAACAGACTCAACGAACAGTCTAGAAGATAGGCAAAAACATGAACCTTTGCGCTTCTCCATCCATAGCTGTAAACATGTAATTTCTTTTTCCCTGCCCAAAATATATTATAAGCCACAAAATATCACGAAATTATATGGTCGTAGATAAAAGATTTCTGGTTTTCTGTGGAAAATTATCCAGATATGCTTCCACCAATGGAAATACATGTTCTTTATCCTCTACACATATTGTTGTGCCCATGATACAAGTTTCTGGTTTTCCGTGGAAAACTACCCAGACATGCTTCCAGACATCCAAATATACTCTTGCAGAATATTTGTTGTGCATATTATATCTCAAGCACAACACAAATTGTATCGTGCGCACACCTTTCTGTGTAGAGGAGAAAGAACTTGTAATGTCATATGGTCACATCTGACCATACATGGTTTATAAATGTAGCCTGCATATGCTTTATTCTAACAAAAAAACATCGAATATTGCAATTTCACATGTAATCCTCGAACAATTTTGCATGCAACTATTTTCTTTCATGCCAGCATTGAAGCACCAACAAAATCTCACAGCAGAACAAATATCCACCTCAGTAGACAAGGCAAATAACACAATTGCATGTCGATTTGTGGGTGCAGGGGATGAACACCGTAAAGCGCCCCAAAAAACAATAACAATCCAAAAAAAGAGAAAAAAAAAAACTCGAACCACTAGTGCTAAATCCCAAGCCTACAAGGTCGAATCAAACAAAAGAAAATAGCAAGCACCAAACCAGCGAGAAAGCACGAACAAGCCGAACGGCACCCCCAGGGCCCCAAACCGTAAACCTGAGCCAAACAAACAGAACCAGCAACCCACGAACCAATGAACCAGCAAGAACCACTGAGCCAGTAAACAAGATATGTATCTCCAACGATTACGAAACTGCAACCCAAGCATAGAAGGAACCAAAAACATACGACGACCATGCCACTACAAATAAGAAAACATTCTTACTTGCAAACTGAAAACATTGAACATCAAACAAGGAATAGAAAATGAAACTATGACATTGAAACTTACTCTGAAACGATGAAATGCAGAAGCGTAGGTCGAATCACAAACTAAACAACAACAAGCAACAACCGACGAACTAGCGAAGAAGAAACACTCATCGAATCAGTAAACAATGTATGTAGCTTCAACGATGACAAAATTGTATTGCAAAGGTAGAAGAAGGATGAAACATACAATGGCTATTCAACTGGCGATGGACAACAAGACTGTGCAAATTCACTGTAACATTGTATGGAAAATTTCGAGGAAAAATGTATTCCGAGAAGCATATTTAGATAAACATTTAAGGTTGTTAGGCTGTCTAAGGACCTCGTGGTATGAAAACATTTAAACTATCAAGCCTGTTGGAGGATGTCGCGTCATCTAAACATTTAAGCCGTCAGCCCTATTGAGGCATCTCGAAAAAATTGTCAATACATTTCAATACAAATACATGCGGCACAGACATTATAAACTTTGGAATTCTCAATCACTATAAAGCTTGGATATCAAAACATTTCAGTATGATTAGTACAAATCAAAACTTAGGGATATATTCAGCTAGTAGAAAATGTTAATACAAACATTCGAACTAATGCTAGCATTAATCCACCTTCAAGCAATACATAGGAAAAATATATTATTCAAAAAGTATGTATACGAGAAAAAGTTTGGATATGTTGCCATATCAAATATTGGGAATAGCGAAGCCGACAATAAGACCTCCAATCTCTTATCCAATCAGATCAATACATATATGGTACTTTTTATTATATAAAAATATATATTTTTAATTCCCTAGCTCCAACAATAAGTATTATGCAAATATTTCTGGTCAAAGAACAAACTAATATGTAGTCAACAAATTATCGATCGTTATAATCCCTCTATGCCTACCATAAAGACTAATAATAATAATTATTTAATTTAAAATTACATACTATCTAAAATTGATGTGATATTTTTTAGGATAAAAAAACTTATTAGGATAATTGAATAGATGGAATACTTTCTTATTTTTAATATAAAGAATCTTATTACTTTACTTTAATAAAATATATATATTACCTAATATCACTTTAAAATATATAGAACCTAATATCATTGATGTGATACTTTCTTATCTTTAAGATAAAAAAAACTTATATTTTCTTATTTTTAAGATAAAGAATCTTATTACTCTACTTTAATTTAATTTAATATAATATTATATATATATATATATATATATATATATATATATATATATATATATATAATATCACTTAAACCCTTAAAATATATATTCTTAATCATTAAATCTATTTAAAATATCCTTTAACCTCCATTTTAAACAACTATAATATCTTATAACTCCATTCCAATTCAAAGTTGGATACCTATCATGGAAGATAAACACATGGCGTACCCTGCAAGCGCAGGACAAAAATTGAGAAAGTGGACAGATCACTGTATTGACAGTGACAAATACAACTATAGAGAGGTTGTTTCTGGGCTTCTTTCCTTCTCCATGTAAGAAACAATGGGCATCCATTAAAATTTATTATAAGGGGAACATACCAGCACTTAAATCCAACGCCAATGTGAAGCAAGCAAATGAAGCAGCAATAACAAACCATGGCAGAAGGCTTATCAACCCCAGTGTAAGGATTTTTTTTCTCCCATGAATTCTTATGAGGATTATGGTTGTTTTATTTACATTTTGATAAAGGTATTTCTGTGTTCATGTTTGAAAGGATGGGCAGGCAAAGCATTGAGGATTAGGGTTAATAGGAAATTTTTTAGGAGATGAAGATTGAATTTTTAGGGAAGTTTGTGGTGTCTGTGGGAGAACATTTGGACTTTTGTGGTGGGTAAAATAGAAGTATTCTTTAGAAGTATTCTTTTAGTCTGAATGAGTATGAAGGCGTTGCATATGATGGCTTTCCTTCATTTCATAACATAGAAGATTTCATCGTCAACTAACGGAAACGGCAACTATCTTCAGAAATGGATGGAAGCGAAAGAAAAAACTCGCAGTTCAAGACGTCAAAGACCTGGAAAATGTCAAACAAGGCCAACACCAAAGCCTAAAAAATCTTTTCAGCAGAGGATGTAACAAAGATGGAAAACGCTCTCAGCATTTCTCCAGATGTTTTATTGGGAGGAAGCAGCTTCATGATGTGGTGGGAAGAATGGAAAGAATATAAGAAAAATCAATGACCTGAATGGAGCTCTCGTTTATATAAGATGATGGAAAAGTTGCAGGTTAGGTGAATGAAAAAGTTGTTTCTTCACAGCTAGGTTGCTTGCTTTAGAGATGCAATTTCTGTTTCTAGCTTCAAGGAAAAGTAGGTTGCGTGTTTGTTTACATATCATAATAGTATGATGAATTTTCCAAGTGGAGAATTGGACTTTTTCGTATATGTAACACATATACGAATTCTTCTCGTAGGAATTCAACACAAGGGAAGGTGAATGTAGGAATTCTTCTTTTACACTTCAAAGGTTGAGAAGGTGAGTGTACATATTCTTCTGTTACAGCTGTGTTGTTTCTTCACAATATATTTCAAATCAAGCCAAAAAAAACTCTCTGGCATTCTAAGTGTCTATAAGGATTGCCATTTTTCAAGCTCGGTGTTCAAATTACTTCATTTCAAGACACAATAGGATATCGAATGCCATTAGAATAGAGTTGTGGCATAGAGCAAGTGGTGCTATAATGTTGAGGTCAACTTGTGTTGGTTGTAAAAAATGATGATTGTTGTAAGATATTTGGCAGCATTGAACTACATAATAAGATCTATAGTAACTGAGAAAAAGTATGAGAAATGGATGTTTATTAATGATATTAAATGAGTTGGCTTCTGAAAATGTTGATAATTGTCAAATTACTCTTTAAACCATGTATTTGCAACAATGGAGCAATGTGATCATGGGCAGTGAAGGACTGAAATTAACTATGAAAAATTGACTACTGGCAAGGGAGAATGGCTAATTAAAACTATAGAGAAGTTGGGAAACTCGTACTTTGAATCAATCTCAATTAAAGGAGTCAAGAAAGATAGAAGAAATACATCAAGAGAACTACCTTTCATCAAGCCATCACTTGGTGAAGTTGAAGAGAACTACCTTTCATCAAACCATCACTTGGTGAAGTTGAGAATAATTCAACTATACTAATAGTGCTACAACCTACTTCATATAAAGGGAGGGGGCATTTGTGAATTCATCCAACATAATGATTAAACTTTTTTGAATGTATGTTACATATGAAGCACCACTAAATTCCTCCAATAACTTGCAACACAATGATTTTTGTTTGAATGAAATTACATTTAAATCATAGCTAAACTCTGTCGATAACTTAATTTTTAGGACTCTATGCCTTCAAGGGTTTTTAAATGGATATTTAGCATGACAATCCCCATCTCAATTACTAGACCATAGCCCAAGATATTGAATTAAAAACTATTGATGACATTGGATCATGGATCTTCATCGAGTGAAGTGAACTTCTAGGTGTAGAAGGAATCTACCTAAGTTGGTAATGCATTGTGTGAGGTACGAGGATGAGATAGGTTGAGCAATCACCTTGTGACCTAAAATCCTTCAACATGTTGTCCACATTAGCATTTGCCTTCCTTTTGCATCAACCAATCTTCCAAAGTACCATGCATGATCTTCACATTAATGTGGTGTTGGTCAAGAAGCTAGATATTCTCGCAATACCTATACTAACATTGGCTTGGCCATTCTATTGTTTGAACTTCCATTGCTCAACAAACCCTTTGAATAACTGAACTACAATTTTAGTATAGAGAATTCCAAGCTACAAATATGGTAAGAGTCGTGCTCTAGCACTTAATGCCATACAAAATTCATCACCAATGTCTCATACAAGTTGGATTCGAGCAAAGAAGTAACTCAATTACATTGACTCAACATAGGTTTGTGCTCATAAGCTCATAATAAGCTTATGAACTTACTACAATAATTCCCTTCCATGCTCACAAGCCCACAGCATGGCAACTAAGAATATATGGTTTAAAAGGAGTCCAAAAACATTACTAAAGGTGATGAGAGATCAAAATGACAATGGGAAATAAGAGATAAAAGTAGATATTGGGATTCTATATGAAGTTTTACATCTTAAGGATGGGATATTAGAAATCTCTTCAATGTATAAACACATTTGCAATATCCCAAAGGGGAATTTCTTGTAGACAAATGACGAGTCAACTAAACACATTCATCTCACCCATTTTCCTCACCCCTGACATCATAATCCTCTCTTGCAGTCAAATCCAAATGTATTATATTTTATATTTTATTTTAAGTCTTTGATATAGAAAAGATTAATGGCTAGAAATGTCATCAAGATAGAACACTTCCTTCTTAGATTCGTATGGTGGTTATTTTGTATGGATTGATGGCATGACCATTTTGTCTAATCATAGAGCCATTTGATTTGTCATTTCTTGGAGAGAAAAATAAACGTGCATGCATAAAATGTGTTATATCATGAATGTTTCTCATTTGAAAATTCCTTAGTTGTCTTGCTTGCATCAAAATCTTCTAGAACCTTTTACCATCAATCCCAAAGTGAGGATTGGTGGATCATCTGGTGGGAAGATGTGCTTGATGAACTATGGAATTTATACATTCTTATGGGTGAAAACTCATATATGTTTCTAAGGCCCTTCAATTCAGCCATGTTGATGAATAAAATCAAAATGCATGCACCAAGCTTTACCATGTCTTGAGTTTGGATGAAATCTAGCAAGCTAGAGATGCTCAGTTTCAAGATCATTTGCATTGGCTCAATTTGAGAGATAAGCCCACTAAGGCCTTCATGAAGGTCTTCGAAATTAAAGAAGCTAGTGAAAAAATAGTTGTTCTCAAGAATTTGAATGGTTAGGTGACTGGCCAACAAATGATGAAATGAGAATTTTTAGCTCATTATTTGATGACTTTTCAATCTCATGCCTTCCAAAAGAAAGAGAGGTGGCCAAGCAACATTCCCTCAATGATGAACCAGTTAATATTACATAGGAACAAAAACATGCATGTGATCATGGCTTATCTGCGGATCACTTAATTACGAACTTGCATAAGGTGTATGATGATAAAGTGCCTAGGCTTGATGGTTTCCCATGTGATTTTTACAAGGCAACATGGATTTTTTTAAGGCCTAGATTGCTCTAGGATATAAAACATCCCTTAAGAAATAATATTTAGTGTGGGAATTAACCAATATTTCTTCAATAGTCCTCGTGGTGTAGAGTAGTCAGTGAGGGAGTGCGTTGTTAAGGCACTTTGTAAGTGAAGTCATTGGTTCAAAACCTCTGGGGACACCTTAAATCCAACCATGTTAAGGGCTGGTGCGGTCCAAGCCTTGTGCGATCCCTGGGTGATTTTTACAGCTTAGATTCCCCTAGGTCATGACATTTCAGCCACAGGCCAATCCCACAAGTCAGGGATATTTAGCTAACAAAAAAAAACAATATTTCTTCAATTTTATTCCCAAGGTGCGATGAGCTTGAGTTGATTATCAACCAAAGGCCAATTACGTTGTTTAACGCTTCCTACATGATTTTTCTAAAAGACTTATATCTTCATATCAAGTATATTTTGTCAAAGATTACCATGGTTGAGACAAGCTTTATTCATGGTTGATACATTTTAAACAATGTTATCATTGTCTGGGAGGGCAATGTATGGGCTTACACCTTAGGCATGGATGTTATTTTCAGTAAGATCAATTAATAATTATTATGACTAGGTTGAGTGGCCATTAATCATTGTGATGTTTAATCCCTTGAGCTTTAGTTCATTATGCATTGAGGTTGTGGAGACCCTCTTTACAAACTTGCCTATCGATTAATATATGCAAGATTAAGGAGGATAATTTATTTCAATCCATCATGCAAGGTTTTTCATTATATCTAGCCATGTATGTGTTGTCTTTGGAATCCCTATTCTATTTATAAAATTCCATAATTTGATAGAAAGGTTGTTAAAATCATCCTAATACCTAAACTTGATGTTGTACAACTAGTGAATGACCACTTTTCCAATGACTCTTTTTTACCATTCTAGAGGATGAAGTTTCCTGGGACAACATGATGAAGAGTCTAGAAGCTTTTTGTTTGGCGTGGAGGTGGAACATTCAATGGCATAAATCCTTGTGTTAATAGTTAGAGTTAGTTCCCAACTCTAAACTGGTAGGCTACTTAGAATTGGTATTGGCTTCAATAGGGCTAGATATTTAAATTCCTTAGCATTCCCTTTGTTTTCCATGATTCCCTTGAGGAATTATGGGAAGTGGTGGTGTAGAGGGCTGGAAAGAAAATTGATAAGTTGGTAACAAGGCCTTTGGTTGTAGTGGCCAAGTTTCTGATTTGAAAAAAAATTGACCACGACTCTGTTAGGAAATGATGAACACTTCCACATTAAACCTAGTAGAAGAGATGAAGAAATATTTAATCAAGAAATTAAATGATAAAGCAAACATATAGTACACATATATTTTACCTTAGAAACCTAAACATGAAAATCAACATTCCTTGAGTGTTTTTCTCTCTTGTTGTCTTATACCTTAAGAATAAAAGGTTACATGCCTGACCTTGGTCTACACCTAAGACACAATCAACATCATTTTTGGCTTATATTTGCATGACCAACAACCTCTAAAATGATTTCTCTAAAGATTGTATTTTATAGCATTACAACACACCTTATTTATAAACTTTACAGTAGGGAAAACCCTAAAGAAAGGCGCCCAAAAACGGTTACAGATCCTTGCAGATCATTGGCTACAAATCTCATGAATCTCAGGATTCTGTTACATTCGACTCTAAGTCAGTTTACCAGTTGATTACCAATCGACCTCCATTAGGTCTTCAGTCAGTTTCCATGTGCCCTCATGTCAACCTCTTGTGAGTTGACCTCTTCGATTTGTTGTCGATTTCTTTGATTTTGAATTTACTCGATCGATCCACCTTGACCTTTGACCTGTTGTCGATGTCTTCGACTTCGAATTTACCCAATCGATCCACCTCGACCTTCAACTTGTTGTCGATTTATTCGACTTTCACTGTAAAGAGCATAACAACCAAACACTCTCCCACTTGTTGTCTTCTTTGTTGAAATCGTGAGATTTTTGAACTCTTATTAACAGACCCAGGGAAACAATGCCCATTGTCTCTTTTCTCCAAGACAACTTCACATCACTCACAGACTTGGTCAAAGAGTTTGTTATGTTTTGCAATGTGTCTACTTTCTCCAGTAGCGCCTTGTTGCTTTCCACCATGTCTCTTATGAAATAGTATTGTACATCAATGTGCTTAGTCTTGGAATGATATGCTGGGTTATTTTTCAGAAATATTGTGCTTTGACTATTGCAACTTATATTCATAGCTCTCTGCTCAAACCCGATTCCTAAACACAACCTTTGCAACCATACTACTTTTTTGCTTCCATGAGTGTCTACCATGTATTCAACTTCTTTTGTTGACAAGGATACAACCACATGTCGCTTAGTCATCAAGATGATTTCTCCACCGAACATGTTGAAAACGTCTCCACTGGTCGAGACGTGACTCATGTACATTTAATTCACCATCTCCTCTAGGTTTTCCTTGGTAGCATATAGCATAGTCTTTTGTGCCACACAAATACCTAAATACTCTCTTGATAGTTTTCCAGTGCTCCTTTTCAGGTATATACATGTATCTAATCAATAATCCCACGCTCCTTGGTCGACCAGTGGAGATGTTTTCAACATGTCGCTTAGTCATCAAGATGATTTCTCCACCGAACATGTTGAAAACATATCCACTGGTTGAAACTGTAAAATGCAAACTGGAAACAAGCTTGCTAGAATGGTGACAACTTATCTCTAAGAGGAGATGTGACGATTATGCTCATTCACAAGAAGATGAGTACAATGAGGCTCTGAAATCCTTTTTACAATGAACATGAATTCCAAAACCCTAGACATCCAAAAAACCTAACCCTAGGAGATGAAGCACCAAAATTCACGTGGGTTCCGTTGGGGCAAGTTAGTACATCAACTTCTTGGGGTCGTAACTTTTGCATACGATCTTCATTTAGGGCGCACGATATCTCGTTTGATCCAGATTTTATGAGAAGAATGAAATGAATATAGATTATTAAAATATGCTTAACACGGAATAATAGAGATACAGTAAAACTGGTTTTCTATTCAATAAGAAAATAGTTGAAACTGTAAAATGCAACGGAAAACAAGCTTGTTGGAATGATGGTGGCTTATCTCTGATAAGTGTTGTGACGACTACGTTCATTCACAAGAAGATGATTACAATGATGCTCTGAAGGCCTTTTTTACAATAAACTGGAATGTCACAAACCCTAGACATCCAAAAAACCTAACCCTAGGAGATGAAGCGCCAAAAATCATGTGGGCCCCGTTTGGGTAAGTTAGTACATCAACTTCCCGAGGTTGTAACTTTTTCATACGATCTCCGTTTGGGGTACACGATAGCTCATTGGAAAGGTATCACCGAGGAGATTCATTTTGGGGGCTAAATCAAAGCCTTCAACTATCATTGAGAATCTCAATCCCGAAAAACATTCATTTAGGCCCTCAAAATGGCCCCGAAAGTTAAAAACTGCTAAAAACAGTAAATTACCAAAATTGCCAGAAAACTATTTTGAGCCAGTTGGAAAGGTGGGTGGCCATCGATATCCACTTGGATCAATCCTCCCTCCTTAGGAAGCAATGGTTTCATTCAAAGAAGAGATTGGCAGTGGCTTCTATTGTGATGTTCTTCTTGCAAGTGACTAGAATCGCCATCTTGGAAAAGAGATCAACAACCACAAAAACACAGTCATTTCCCCTCTTGGTGGACAGAAGGCCCAACATGTAGTCCATTGAGATGGATTCCCATGACCTTTTAGGAGTATGAAGAGGGGTGTACAAGCCTTGTTTCTTTGTGGTTGGTTTGGCAATAGGGTAGGCGGTGCAGGACCTAATATACTTGCCGACATCCTGTCAAAGTTTCGACCAGTAGAAATGTTTCTGCAGCATTGCCACTATTTTTTCGACACGAAAGTGTCCTGCCACTCGATTGTAGTGAGCTTCCAAAATCATCTTCACGCGCTCGCTTGATGGAACACAAAGATGGCCCAGATGGCACAACAACCCATCCTGAAGATGGAAATTAGAAACCACTGAGTTGGCGCCCAACATTTGGTAGGTGGTGGAGAAGTCAGGGTCTGTCTCGTATAGGTGGGGCCATCTAGAGGTCTTGTGGCCACATGAATCTTTCATCATGGTGAGTGTCGCGACAGGAGGTCGACTGAGGAAATCAACAACTCGGTTGGTACTTCCTGTTTTATACTTGATGTTGAGGTGGAATTGTTGTAAGTATGTGGATCACTTCTGATGGAAATCATTCTGCAATTTTCCTTGGGTCTGCATGAACTGTAGTGGATTGTGATCAGTGTGGATGAATATCTCCTTCCCAAGAATGTAATGTCTCCACTGGCGGCAGACTTGCATAATGGAGTACATTTCTTTGTCGCAAGTAGGGTACTTACAGACAACATATGACAGTGTCACTATGATATGCCACAGGGTGGCCATGTTGAGTGAGAACAATGCCCACAACATAGTCTGAAGCATATGTCTCGATCTCAAAGGGATGTTGCAGGTCCGGTAATGAAAGTACTAGGGATGAGCACAAAATATTCTTCAAGTCCTCAAAGGTTTGTTGTTGGGACAATCCCCACACAAATTTTGCATTATCACCACCCCTGGTTACTTGGCTGAGGGCCCATGCGATATGAGAGAATCCCAACACGAACCTGCGATAGAAATTGGCGAGGCCCAAGAAGCTATGAAATTCAGTGAGTGTGGTTGGGGTTGGCCAGTCACGAATGACCTGGATCTTGGTTGGATCCATGTGCACACCATGTTGATCAATGATGTAGCCTAAGTAATGGACCCTGTCCATGCCGAAGGAGCATTTTTCCAAGTTTGCATATAGTTTGTGTTGTCGCAGGGTGTGCAGAACCTGCTGAATATGTTGCAAGTGTTCCACCCAAGTCTTGTTGTAGATGAGGATTTCATCCAGATACACCACTGCAAAATTATTGGTGAAAGGTCGTAAGATATCGTCCATCATCCTCATAAATTTGCTGGAGAATTTGTCAAACCAAAGGGCATGACCAACCATTCAAAAAGACCTTCTTTTGACTTGAAGGCGGTCTTCCATACATTTGTTTATTCTATTGGGACCTGGTGGTAGCCAGACTTCAGATCAATCCTACTGAAGTATTTATCCCCCGTGAGTTGATTAAGAAGGTCGTCGATTCGAGGAATCGGGTACTGGTTTCATACTGTGATTTTATTCAAGGCCTGGTAATCAATGCAGAGTCGCCAGGTCCCGTCTTTCTTCTACACTAGCATGATTGGGCTCCCATAAGGAGATGAGTTGGGAAGGATGTTCCCCTTGTGGAGCAGTTCTTGGATCTTCCTCTTGATCTCCTCGTTTTCTGACAGAGAGTGGCGGTAGACTGGCCCATTGGGTAGCGGATCACCTGGGGTCAAATCGATGGGATGCTTGACATGGTAGTGCAAAGGTACCCTGATAGGAGAAGAGAAGATATCTGAGTATTCTTCCACGACCTTATCCACTTGTGTCTGTTGTGTGGAGAGATCGGTCGCGAAGGCCCTAGATGTGGCTACGATCTTTTGCTCACTCTGAGAGAGAATCACGAAGAAGACAAATTTCTCGCTATGAGAGATGACCTTCCTGCATTGCTTGGCAGAGATCAAGGAAATAGCCCTAGGAGGTACTGCCTCAGGGATCCTGTACAATTTTCTGTTCAAAGTAATAATAACACTATGAGTCCTAGACTCATATACAACATGACGTTTCCATAAATAAGGTTGGCCCAAAAGAACATTACAAACTTCGAGAGGAGCAACATCACACAATACCTCATCTTTGAAGGGATTGATGTTGTACGATAGTCGACACAATTCGCTGACGCGGAGATCACTTCCTCGGTGGAAACATCCAATGGTGTAGGGTTGTGGGTGTGGTGTTGTTGGCAGGGCCAGCCGCTTGATGACCTCTGCTGAGATGAGGTTCTTCTGGATACTTCTATTAACGATGACATGCAACAGGGTGCCTTTCACCCACATATGTGAATGGAAGAGGCACTCACCTTCTTTTGGCTCGTCTAGTTCACCAAGCTGGAGCTTTGTGGTAGAAACGATGGCACTGGGTTCCGCGTCAATGATCCGTCTTCCCCTTTCTGGTTCTGACTCAGATTCAAAAACCTCATCTAATTCATAGGATTTCACTTCAGCCACCAATGATTTCTTTGAGCAACAATCAACAGTGTTATGCCAAGGGCTCTTATGGAAGTCGCACCACTTCCCAGTATCTTTCTTTGTCTTTCTGGTGTCCTTCTTTTCTTGCGGCTTGGATTGGTTGTATTGATACTATCCATATTTTCTTTGTTCTTTTTTATGTGGGTTGGGGACGCCCTTTCCTGGTTTTTACTGTAGGGGTTCCCATGCCCAAATTTCTGCATCTTTTGTTTGAGCTTCTGCTCAATTTTGACGGCATATCGATAGGTCGCGCCCAAGGACGAGATGTCCAAAAATTACATTTTGGTTTGTATGTATCTATGTAGAGCACTGTGATACTTGAACACTAGATGTCGCTCCGAATATTTGATACCCAACTTGGTACGCAAGGTATGAAAGTTATTTGTGAACTCTGGCACTGCTTGGTCTCTTTGTTGCCGAAGTGTGGTTTCTTTGGTATACAAGTCATCATAACTTCCGACATGGTAGTATTGTTCCTTAATAGCATCCCTGAAGGATTCCCAAGTGGCCATGACTGTAAATAATGAGGGTTCATCTATTTCCTTTTGCTCACAGAAAGTTTCCCACCAATCTTTGACACGGGGAACGACTTTGAGGAGCGCAAAAGTAATATTTTCTCTATTTGAAAAGTTATGGACAAAAAAAAACCCTTCTAGTAGATTCAACCACTTGTCTACAACATCTGCGTCTATCTGACCTTCAAATATAGGAATATCAAATTTTATTTGTACCTTGAAGGGGGCGGTGCCTCCGCTCGAGGAAGATGTGTCACTTGTTGGTAGTCGCCGAAGGATTTGCACGAAACTATCCATCATCTCGTTCCTTTGTTGCGTGAGGTCTTCCTCAAGCAACATTTTGAAATGATCTCCTGTCCCATCATATTTATTTTCTCCTACCATGAGAGGTCACTTGGGCGTGTGAGATCTTTTTTCCTTAAGAGAAACAAGCTCGAGACCCAATTCTTTGTACCCTGACCTCGTTGGGGACATGCATTAAGACGGCAAGGAGCAGACCGCTCTGATACCACTGATTTGGAGTTTATGAGAAGAACGAAATGAATATAGATTATTAAAATATGCTTAACACAAAATAATTGAGATACAGAAAAATTGGTTTTCTAGTCAATAAGGAAATAAACTGAAACTGTAAAATGCAGCGGAAAGCAAGCTTGTTGGAATGGTGGCGGCTTATCTCTGAGAAGAGATGTGACGGTTTCGCTCATTCAAAATAATATGATTACAATGAGGCTCTGAAGACCTTTTTTACAATAAACTAGAATTTCAAAAACCCTAGACATCCAAAAAACCTAACTCTAGGAGATGAAGCGCCAAAAGTCATGTGGGCCCCGTTTGGGTAAGTTAGTACATCAACTTCTTGGGATCGTAACTTTTACATACGATCTTCGTTTGGGGCGCACGATATCTCATTGGAAAGGTATCGTCGAGAAGATTCATTTTGGGGGCTCAATTAGAGTCTTTGACTATTTTTTAGAAGCTCTATCCCGAAAAACCTTCATTTAGGCCCTCAAAATGGCCCCGGAAGTTAAAAAATGCTAAAAATAGTAAATTACCAAAATTGTCAGAAAATTGTTTTGAGCTAGTTGGAAAAGGTGGGTGGCCACCGATATCCACCTGGATCATCGAAAGGTATTAACGAGGAGGTTCATTTCATAGGCTCAATCATGCCTTTGGAAATCATTAAGGTGACCGATCATGAAAAAACATCGTTTATGCCCTCAAAATGGCCCTGGAAGTTTAAGACCCAAAAAACTGCTAAAAATAGTAAATTGCCAAAAAATTGTTTTGATCCAATTGGAATGGGTGGGTGGCCACTGATATACTCTTGGATGACATTTATCCTTGCTCCCATAGGAATTGACACCTTCACAAGTTTGCAATCCTGCATGTTGAAATGTTTCAAGATTGTTTCAATATACTTTTTTTGGTTCAACCAGAGATTTCTAGTTGTTCGGTCTCTCTTGATATCCATTCCCAGAATGAAGTTTGCTGCACCAATATTCTTCATGTCGAACTTGTAGGATAGTTTTTTCTTCACCTCCTTTATTGTATTCGTGTTGTTTCCAATCAGCACATGTCGTCAACATGCAATGCAACATATATGAAACACCCACCTTCTTCTTTGGAATATATGTAGTGATCAACTTTACTTCTCATAAATCCTAAACTAAGGATGTATATGTCAAACTTTTGGTACCACATCCTTGGTGATTTCTTTAGACCATAAATGGATCTTTTCAATTTGCACACCAAATCATTTTTTCCCCTTATTAAAAATCCTCAGGATATTTCATGTAGATTTCTTTTTCTAGGTCCCCATGTAGGAACACTATATTTACATCCATATATTCTATTTCCAGATCAAATGCTACAGCCAAAGACATTAGTATTCTAATGGAAGTTAATTTTGCAACAGAGGAAAAAATCTCACCGAATTCGACTCCTTCAACTTGGGAATATCCTTTCACTACAGGTCAAGCTTTGAATTTCTCGAATTGACCTGCATCATTCATTTTCTTCTTGAATACCCACTTTCTACCAACGAGCTTTATTCCATTTGGTAATTCGAATAAATACCATGTCTCATTCTTATGCAAGGATTCCATCTCTTCAACCATGGTATCCTTCCAGAGTTTTCCCTTTGCTGAGTCGACTTCCTCCTCGACCAACTTGGTCTCTTCGTTAGTGGAAGTTAACACAAATGTAGAGTGAAATTCAGGCCGACTATACCTTTCAACTGGGTTTCTTACTCGTTCTGACCTCCTTACAACTTGGGTCGGTTGTTCCACCTCTTCATCTGATTCAATCGACTCATCTGAATAAAATTATTCATTCCTCACTTCAAACCGCGCCTTCTCTGGATTATTATATGTTTGAACCATCACTTTAGACTCACAATTCCTTTTGATTTCTCTCAAGACCACATCTCGACTGTACACTATTTTCTTTGATGCATGATCCCAAAGATTATATCCTTTCATTACTTCTTTGTATCCGATGAAAATACACTTGACTGCCTTCTTGTCCAGCTTGCTCCTCTTTTCCTTGGGAACATGCACAAATGCATCACATCCAAATATTTTGAGATGTGAAACCGAGGCTTCTTACTAGACCATGCCTCATGTGGAGTCGTGTCAACTAGCACCGAGGAAGGAGACATATTCACTAAATATTTTGCAGTTTTGACTGCCTCTGCCTAGAATTCTTGTGGGATCCCAACACCACTGAGCATGCTCCTTGTCTTGTCCATCAATGTTCTTTTCATTCTCTCAGCAACTCCATTTTCTTGTGGGGTATATGGTGTGGTATTTTGGTGTGCTATGCCACACTTCTTGCAAAACTAATCAAATTCATTTCCACAAAATTCACAACAGTTGTCAGTTCTCAACATCTTAATCTTCTTAACTGCCTGGTTTTCTACAAGAGATTTAAACTATTTTAATTTTTACTGTACTTCAAGTTTATCTTAGATCCAAGGTTTTTAAACCAAGCTATGATACCACATGTTAGGAAATGAGGAACAATTCCACACTAAACCAAGCAGAAGAGAGGGAGAAATATTTAATCAAGAAATTAAATGACAAAGCAAACATACAATACAGATAGATTTTACCCTGGAAACCCAAACGGGAAAACCAACATTCCTTGAGCGTTTTTCTCTCTTATTATCTTATTTCTTCAAAATAAAAGGTTACATGCCTGACCTTGGTCTACACCTAAGACACAATTGACATGGTACCTTATTTCTTAACATGAACAACCCTATATCCAATTCAACTTACATCTACATGACCAACAACCTCTAAAATGATTTCTCTAAAGATTAGCTTTTACAACATTACAACACAACTTATTTATAAGTTTTAAAGTAGGAAAAACCCTAAAGAAATGTGCCAAAAAATGGTTACAGATCCTCTCAGATCATTTTCTATAAATCATGTGAATCTCAGGATTCTATTACAGTTGACTCTAAGTCGGTTTACTAGTCGATTACCAATCGACCTCCATTATGTTTTCAGTTGGTTTCCATGTGCTCGCTTGTCGGTTGACCTCTTCGACTTGCTGTCGATTTCTTCGACTTCGACTTTACCCGGTCGATCCACCTCGACCTCGAACTTTGTATCGATTTCTTCGAATTCGAATTTACCCAGTCGATCCGCCTCGACCTTTGACTTGTTGTCTATTTATTTGACTTCGACTTTACCTGGTTGATCCACCTCGACCTTTGATTTGCTGTCAATTTCTTCGAATTTCACTACAAAGAATATAACAACCTAACAGACTCATGCTTAGTACCTTTTGTGTTGGGTAGCTGAATCTAAGTTGGTTTATTAACACTTGAAAAAGGCTTTCATGAATTTACTTTGGTCCAACAATGCTAAAGGAAGGGACTTCATAGGGTTAACTAGGATTTCTATCAAACTCCTAACAATCATGGTGGCTTGGGCATTGTACTACTTGGATTCAAATCTAAGCTCTCTTATCCAAGGATGATGAGGGACATGTGTGGGAATGAGGCCTAGAAAGTATTGGGCATACATTGTATTAGTCAAGGATTCTTGTTGGGCAAGAGCACCTAATGTCTTTCACTACAAACCATGGTCATCATTTCTACATAGGTTAATATCGTTTGTATCTTTCTGGTCCAAAGTATTAGGAAGTCATGAGAGGACATTAATTCAATCATGACATGGAAGAATTTTTTCTTACACATGAATTTGTCTTTAAATGAATGTTGTTTGTGGTGTTATCCCTTGGTTTAGCTCGATGGGAATCCGTTGGATATGTCTACATGGTTTTCAACCTTGCATCTATTAAAAGGGGCATTTAAACAAGAAAGGACTTGGTCAATATCCAAACAAAGGAATCAACCCTCTATCTAAAACTTAAGAGCAACATTGGACTAGAAAATACAAATAAGTTTATTTTGGAGCATGCTCAAATCCTAATCTCAAATGACCTTCTTCCTAAGGTGCTCGTTGAGGATAATTATTTTAGGTTTAAGTTTATAGAAGCCATTGAAAATTTCAAACATCCTCTTAATCTCAATAGAAACAATGGTTGGGATGTTAGTAGAAGTTGGTTCCCTATTCTTCGTAGAACCAATGATTCACTTAGGGTCATTGACAATGACATTAACGATGATTAGTTTCCTCTTAATTTTCATAGTCATTTGTCTTAAATATTCTTGTATTTTCCTCCTCTCCTTCCTCCTTTCTTATTTTCTAAATTTTTTTTTTTTTTCATTAACTTTTAACCCTATTTTAAATCTTAAATATTTTTTGAATATTAATATCTATTTTTTATTTTATATTATTATTAATACTAATATAACCCTTAGTATTATTATCCATATTATTAATATTATTTCTAATCATTTTAATTTCTTTCACTTTTGTGATCTCCTTTTCTTTATATTAGAGTTAGAGAGTTAGTGTATTTCACTTTGTTATTAAATTATATATTTGATTTGTTCTTTTGGTTTCTTTTCCTTTTATTTTCGTTTTATTTCTTCAATTTTATTTTTTTAATATTATTTTTATCTTATTAATATTTAATAGCTTTTCATATTATAAAACAATTTTTTAATAAGTTCAACTTCTTCACTTTCTTTATCCTCCCCTTTTTCTTTATATTAGAGTTAGTTTATTTCATTGTTATTAAATTATATGTTTGATTTGTTCTTGTGGTTTCTTTTCATAATTTCCTTTTGGTTTTATTTTTTTCATTTTATTACTTTTAATATTACTCTACTCTTATTAATATTTACTTTCCTTTTAATATTATAAAGTTACATATATTAATAGCTTCCTAAAATATAATATTGTTTTTACTTTCTTATTAATTTTATTATTATTATTAAACTTTGATATTATTATTATAAAGTTTCATTTAATAATAATGCTTTTAATTTTAATATTAAAATATTTATTTATAGTATTATTAATTCTAATATTTTTATTAATATTAAATTATATTAATTTGTTAAAAAATTATTCTTATATGTGTATTATAGATTTTTATAATAATATTAATTTTTTTATTTCTTTATTTTTTTTATAGACTTATCTTTAATTCTACATCGTTACTTTTTAGTGGCTTTCTCATATTTATTATTTTGATCAACAATTTTACTTTTCGACTTCTTTTCGTTGTGATGATGAAACTAGCTTGAGGCTTAAAACATTGACTTTGAAATGTTAAATGCGATACCTTCAAAATCTCGATAAATAACACCATAAACACATAAGCCAAAAAAATCAAATGAAAATGTTAAAGGATTAATCAATCTCAAACTATTGTTTCATAAATTATTCCTCATAACAATATTTACCCACATTTAATATCATTAAAAGATTTTTGATGTTAATCCCTATTTCTTTAGCTTTTTTGAGCCAAGTTTACATGATTGGGAAGAATCCTTAAACCCTTATTTAGAGCATGCATTTTAACTATATCAAATTAAATACACTGTTATGGTGATTACTATTTCTCTGTTAAGGTACTTCAAGAACTGAATAATGATTGGGGCTCTACAACTAGGGTTTGTTAGCCGCATCCCTGGTATTCCTTGGAGATGAGTGAATGCCGGAGATGGCGTGAGCCACTTGCAGGGAGACTGCAGCCGTAGGCGAGGCTTCGGGTCTGCGCATACGGGGGCAAGGGCGAGGGCGAGGCTACGGGTCTGGGCAAGCAGAGGCGAGGGCGAATGCAACCAAGGCATGCAGACTTATAGAGCGGCGCGACGGATGCAGGGCGTTTCATGGGTCAGGCGGTGGTGGAGGAGGATGAGTGCCTGCGGGTGGTGGCTCTCGGAGGAAGGTGGAGTTTCGATACTCGTTTCAGGGCTGAACTCTTTCTCCATGTGTTGTTTCAACCTCAACCATTACCCCAACTGTGCAGCGTTTTTGGTGTTTTGATGGAGGCTTCTACAGTTTGTTGCATTGGGGGTTTTGTTTTCTCTTTGGTTTTTCTAGTCTCTCTTAACATTTTCTGTAGGTTTTGAACCAGAGCTTTGAGATCCACACTGGGGGCGTGCGGTTTATTGTTTAACACTTTGAGATCCTTTGAGGGTGTGCGGTGTTGGATAATCAATTTGAGGTCCTTTTGGGGCGTCCAGTATCTGGTTCAGTATCTTTTCTGCGTTTTGTTTGGGGTTTTTACCTCTGTTTTGTTTCACAATTACAGCCTGCGTGCTGGTAATGTTTGTAGTTTTTTTTAGCATGGTCTATGGACTAGTTATGCTATGATCATCTGTTATGGTCTTGAAGATGTAAGACTTCAGTCTCTGTCTTTTAAAGTGTACTGCGGCGTAAAAGATTATATTTCTAATATAATTTGAAACAAATTTTCATTTTTGGAAAAAAACTAAATACACTAAACTAATGCTTGTAGTATGCTTCACTTGTGTATATGAAAATGTAATATAATCTAAAATATTAGATAATGCAATGGTTTTTGAGTTGGCATATAGACTAAAATAATGTGATTCAAAGTGATAGATAGTTATTTATACTCAAGTGGCTCATGGCTGTAAAACAATTGGGCGAGATATCTATATTTACTTTTTTGTATTATTGTATAGTGACCCATGATTGTAAAACAATTGGGTGATATATCTATATATTTATTTCTTTGTATTATTGTATATGAAGTTACACTCTCCCTCTCTTTTTATAGTCTCCATTTTTAGAGAAAGCTTAGCCATCATATTTCCTCTTACAAAGATATCTCATGTAACATACCTTATACTTATTTTCCAAACCCTTCATAATTATCAAGGCACCATATAAATCACAATACATGTAGATGATATTATAAACAAAGTTAAGTTGTTACATAACGAGAACAAAGTTCTCATTTTTTTAGGGGTTACATATTTTACCTTGTTTTGAAAGTTGTGCTATCCGTAGCACACCCCCTTTTTAGGTTGTTTTTTTTTATATATTTAAAATCTTTTTATCCATAATATATCCACATTGTTTTTAAATGCTTATTTTTTCAACTATTTTAAAAAATTTCTAAATCACTTTTTTTTTTCAATATTGTTTTAATAATTTTTCCATGTTTTTTTCAATGTTAAAAATGTTGTATACCATTCACTTTATTGAAATTAAGATTTTTCATATCATTATGTCTCCTTAATTAATTTATGGTGCCATTATTTTTAAATATAGTGTAAAATATTAATTTTAACACATTTTTTACCTTTACTTCAATACATAGGAAATAATTGTAGCTAAATAACATTATTTTTAAATATTTATCAAAAATATATACATTTTAAAGCCATATATAAGAAAAAAAATCTATACATTTTGGAAGCTATCCGCTTAAAATAATATGTCAAATAAAACATTTTTATGGACATAATTGAACCAAAAAAAGTGAAAAAACAAAATCCATTTTTTTTCTATAATTTTATACATTTGAAGTTAAAAAATGACAATATTTAATGTCATTTTCCTTAGTATGTTGATTCACATACAAATAAAAGTAAAAATAAAATAATAAAAAAGATTCATCATAAAACAACAATAGATACATATTCATTATTATTTTAAAATCTAAAAGTCCAAACATTACAATTATAAATTTGCAAAATTGAGCATCGTTTTCAAAGGCATCTTAAAACTAATAAAAAATATCATATATCTCAAGTTCATCATTCTCAAGAGATACATCATCATTTTCTTGGGCATCATTATGTGTTTCCATTGTGTCATTTTTCTCTTCCATTGGGTCTTTGATATCCACAAGTTCTCCAAAGTGATCATTTCCAATCAATCCTCCTAATGGTACTTGATGTTTCTTTGACATTTTCGCCACCTTTGATTAATCAAAATCTCCTTTCTTCAATCCAACTTCTTTCATTTCATCTAGAAGAGTTGGAATAACATTAATTCTTTGCTGACTAAAACTGCATTGTAGTGGGTCACTTTCAATGGCTATGCAATTTCTTCCTTTTTGTAAGCAACACACTAGTGTTGTACCTAATCACCAAATATAAAATAAATAATTAAGTTAAATAATGTAAAAAACATAAATTAAAAATAATAAAGATTGAAATATGATTTTATAAATGTTATATCACAAGTCTTACCTAAACCTAAGAACAAATCCAAAACTCAATCTCCTTCATTTGAAAATGTATTTATAAGATAATTAATTAGTGCTTGTGGCTTTTTATAAATGTTAACAATCTCTCCTTTAAAATGATTTTCCTCATATGTTAGCTTTCTAATCACAACATTGTAAACCAATAAACTACTAGGTTTCCGTCCATCATTTACATTGAAAATAATAGAATCATAAGAATAATTTTTTGTCCAAATTGCAAGATGTATGCTCTCAATATCACGTATAAATGGTTCTCTATTGGAGCTCTGAATATTAGGCTTGTGCCTGCAACATAAATAAGTGCAAATTCAATTAACTTGTGAATTAAAAAAATTGTTTTTTAATCGTAATCGTTAACATACGCTTTCAATATCTTACCAATAAAGTTGCATCCTTGTCTTTTCTTTTCCCTTGAAGCTTGATTGTACTAATCCTTGTTGTGTGTCTGAATGAAAAACCAGAAATCTCCAAAATGGTGATGTTGTGACTTCCATAAATCCCATAACCACTTTATTGAAAGTTTGGTAAGTATAGGGCTCACCATCATATCCAATGTTTTGGATATTATAACCATGAATAATATCTACAATAACTAAGGAGTATTCATTTTTAGGAACACTATTTGCAAATTTTTCACAATCACCTAATATCACTTTATACTGAATAGTATTGAGCCCATTCCAAATATAGTAATCAAGGGTGCCATCAAGTTCAACATTTCGAGCACGTCTCTTTCTTTATCTTTCGAACTTGGCTTTTTGAATAAAACTTTTGAAGCTTTCAGGTACTCCATTTGCATTCTTCTTTGACATATTTAATGAAACGAACAAACATATAGTTATATATCTATAACAAATAAAATAGAAATAAATTAACCTACAAACGAATAATATGAATGTAATGAATCAACATACATTTTTGAATGTAACAAAAACTTGTTTCAATGCTGTTGTAGAGCTTGAATCTGGATAGTTGAGTCTAACATCATCACAACTCTTTTCATTCAACATCTTAGCCATTTCCTCTTATATTCTCATATACACCTTGTGACTAAATAAAATAAATAAATAATGTTATAATGATATATATAACAAAATACTTAGAACATTGATATGTTAAAATGAAAAAAACATTTTTCTAATCATTTAACATAAATAAGAAATAACTCATCAAACTTACTTTTTAAATTCATCACACATTTATTCCATTGATAATTCACCCGACCTTACATGTGATAATATAGTTATGATAAGTGTCTCATCCTTCATTTATTGTATTGTTCTCCAAGGTGTTATAGTCAGATCTTCTTGCAGATTCTTGATTTCAGGACTTGTCTTACTTGTGCTACATATTAAAGGTTTAGTCTTCTTAACCCTTTGATTTTTTATACCAATATTTTCCCATAGATTGAAGATCTCATCTACCAAATCCCATATATGTCTAGTTCTAAATCCCAATAGAAAATAGCTATCCACAACTCTAAATGCATCACTTCCTTTGCGATTTTTCTCTTTTACATTTTCTTCATCAATTGGGAAGCCTATTTCCATACAACATTGCTTTTGAAACTTCACATCAACATTTGATCACTTCCCACCACATATTTTAGAAAACTCATTATGGATAAATCTCACCCTTTGAATGAAAGTCATGGACATCCTATAATCATTTTTTGTTTTATGATCCCATGCCGATAACTTTGTTTTTGTATCTGTTAAACCAACATAAATTATACATTTGATTGTCTCAAAAAGAGATTTATTGGGATACTCTTGCATCAATTCTCTTCTAGCCTCTGCAAAATGATTTCCTCCAATCACATAATATTTTTTGTCAAAACATTTTGATATATCAAATTCATCCCTACTAGGAACTTCCATTGGGTCAATAAGAACTAGGTAGTCAACCACATGCGCATATGGATTGTACCTAATTAATGCTTTCAATTTGTGAATACATAAGTGATGAGGCTTTCTAATTTGATATTTTGCATTCCCTTCTGTGGGTTTATAAAACTGCTTCACATTCGTCTAAAATGTATGACCATTGTTAACCCCTAGCCTAGGGATAACTAAGGAGATTATGTCTCGAGGCCCACAGGTCCTAGACATGGAGTACCGAGAGCCATATTGACTTGATCCTGGCCCTGGAGGGCCCATATTTATTCTTCAACGCCTCCACCTTGTTAGTTGCAGCAACAACATCCATCCCATCGGTTTGGTACTTCAACAACAGTGGGTCTTACTCCATGAGGTAATGAGTCTGGGTATTATGGTATGTGTCACTCTGATTCTCAAAACATTTGAATATGTGCATTTAATTCTTTTTACTTCTGACGTGTGCTTGGACCTTATGCCTTTCCACTTGTCCACCCCTGGGGGAATGACAAGATGCCCTAGCAAGTTGGTTCCCATAGGATTTGAGTTTCCATTGGGTGGGTTCATGAAAGGTCATCGTCCATTCCCACCATACTTATCACTTTTCATCTTTTTACCTCTCATCCATCCCCTACATTGGTTCGGGCATTGGGTTTTCCAAGCTAACAAAGGGTTGTACTTTACATTGTGGGAAGAAGGGGTTGAAGGCCCACAGGGTAAAAGTAGCTGGCAAAAGATAAAATCCAAAAAGAAAAAAACCTTCAGATGCTTCGGCCAGGGATCCCCGAGAAAGCAATAAAAGGATTCTCAATGAGAAATAGAGGGACCCATAAAATAATAAAATTAAGACCTAGTTGGAGGATAGGGGGTCTCATCACAATCCAACCTATTAGGACCATGGGCATGTAGCGGTATGACACTACCATTCAGTTGGTCACCACGCCAGGGTAGTGGCTCTTGGTGGCATAGCCAACAGAAAGGGGGTCTCATCACGAGACAACCTTCTCATCTCCATGAAATGCTTGTGGGTAACATTGTCACCACTGGTCACCATGCCAGGGCAATGTCTCCTAACTAGTCTCTTGAAAGAAAAAACAATAAGATAAAAAGACAAAAGGCATTGAATGGGCTTGGAAACATTTGCATCCATGACAAGGTGCAGCTCACCCTCTTCATAGGCACCCACAGGTATGCCATACATTCCCTTGCCATCACTGCACCCATTGCTCAAACATCCCTACACCACCTCATCCACGTACATGGCCTAGATTTGTCTTAACCTGGAAACATCTCATTTCCAATGAGAATTAGCCCAGTAGGACCTCTTGACATCCTCTCCAAACCTAGCTTGTAGAATAACATAACGTCTTTGAGCACTTGTCTGGGAAAGGGGGTTTTATGCACATGTTTACATAACTTGATTATTATATGTGATTGACATTGCTATGATCCCTGTGACTTAAGAGCCCATGGAGGGCGTACTTGTTGTTGTTGCAGGGCCACACCCGACGGACAGATACACATGGGGAGATGATTAGTTCAGACCTCCATAGGGATAAAATCCCACCAGATGGATGATGAGACCCTAGCCAGGGGTAGACCCTAGCCAGGGGCAGACACATGTCATAGGCTTACACCAGAGAGAGAGGGGGACGTTCCACTGGATACAGCCTGGAAGGCTTGGAACCAGTGGGGTCTTTCCCTCCCACTATGATGTTGGCCTTGGAAGTCTCATGACGTCACCTCTGTGACCCTTGACATCACCCAACGTTTGATGGACACTTTGGAGGCAATTGTGTGCCACGTGGCACATGTGGCTTGGTCCAGAGGACTTGGGAGGCCAAACGTTTTGCTCTTGGAGGCCAACATTTCACCAGAGAGGCCTAACATCACCCTAAAGGGGCATGAGACGTCACCTTTTCCACTTGATTTAGGGTTTAATTTGTCATCTTTATGTAAAAACTGGATATTACATGTAAACTAGCCATGTCGGCCTTTTTAACCTAATTTGTAAATTAAAGGTCATTGTAACTATATGAATAAGGAAACATATCTCTTATTTTTCATCATCTTTCACTCACACTTAAGTGAGGTCTGAAATTTGTGCCCTAATTAGGGTTTATTAGCTGAAATTTGGTGTGCACTTCTTGAAGGAGGCTATTTTTGGTGTGTTTTAGCATTTTTCTTGGTGGAAGTCTTCAACTAGGCCTATTGCTAGATGATTCTTGGGGAATGCAAGTAAATTTTCTGCAATTCTTCTTCATTGAATGGTTATGGTGTATTTATCTTGCATTTATTCTAAGATTATGAAATTGTTAGCTTAAAACCCTAGGAGGCTAAAGCACATGTTCTTGTTCTTGCCTTAATAACTTTCACCTACTAGATTATGCTATAAACCCTATTTTCTTGAAGCTTTGTGCTAAGGGCCTTTCCATTGCAACACACAAGCATCTTTTGCTTCATCTAGCCATCATCTACTTCATGTTTGATCTAAAGAAGGAGTAAAATCGCTAGGGCCTAGGGTTACCTACTTCCTAGTGGCCATTTTCCCCCCAGGGTTTAGTGATTGAAGCCTTGGGCTACCAACACTTCAATCATTGACCTTCTTGTATTTATCTCTCTTATTATCAATTTGTTCCTTCAAGATTGCTGCTGCTAAAAGAGACTCCATTTACCCTAAAAACACTGATCTATGCCTCACACTTGAGTGATTGATGAAAACTACTCTCAAAATTTTTACCTTAAACTCTCTACTAACTATTCCTAACCCTATAATAGGCTAATCTATTAACCTACTTGTTGTTGTTACAAAAGTAAGCTACAACCATCTATTGCAGCATTAAAAGCACCTAAAAGAAATTGTAGAGTTGATTTATACACTGCCTAATTAGATTTTGACAAATGTTGGTACTTTGCTATTCATGAGTGATTATTTTTGGTCATTGCAAAGCTCTTTCAAGGAATTTATTGTGAATCAATCATCTTATAAACATTGTTGTTATAAAATTCTATTTTCTTCATCATATATAAACTATTTCTTTTATTGATAATTCCATGGTTTTATGAAGTACTAACAACAAGTTGTACTTGCAAAAGATATCATTTTCGTGTTGCTTTGTTCTGGGAAGGTACATCTAAGCACTTCATTACTTCATTGATTAAAACCTTGGGACTTTCTGATCAGTGTGACTTGTGAGAGGGGATACTTTTATAGACACTTTAACCTTTGCCTTCTCAAACCCCCAGGTCATCGGGGACGTCTCCCTTAGGACATCAACCCTAAATAGAAAGAGGTATGATGTTGAGGTGACAGTGATATGATAACCTCTTGTTACACCAATTTTCCTTCCCTTAACCTTTTCCTTTGGAATAAGTACAAATTGCGCAATAACATTTTGGCACCGCTGCCAGGGAACATTGAGTCAATCCTCCTCAAAGACAACACTTCTCGGTAAGCCTTTCCTAAAAATCCTTTACTTTACAAAACTTACCTGGCGACTCCACTGAGGGTGATCCCCTCATACCTTTGATAATTTCAAGAAAATTATCTGGAAACTCCACTAATGACAAAGCCAACCATGACCTCTCAATGGGACCCGGGAAATTTCAAACCCTTGGACATGAGTAAAATCCCAGGATACCCTAGGCAAATGCCCCCTAAGATTGCAAATTGGCTCCCTAGATTCACTGGTAGTGATGGGGAGAGAACTGACTATCACATGGTTGATTTCTGGGCTTTCTTTCAATTCCACCCTATCAATGACGATGCTGAAGATTTGGAAATGAAACTCTTCTCTCCCACTCTTCATGCCAATGCTAGGAAGTAGTATGACAACCTCCCTGATGCTAGCATCACATCTATGGAACAAATGGAAGAAACCTTTCTCAAAATATGGGGTATTAAGTTGGAAGACATCCTAGTACTACTAAAAATACTCGAGCATATAAAAAAAAATAAGAATGAAACTGTCAGACAGTTCCAGGATAGGTTTGAGTACATACTATATCAAATTCCTGGAAGCCATCATCTCGAAGACAAGTACATTGTTCATATCTGTACCAATGCACTCTTGGTGCATCTAGGGTTTTCACTCAGTAAAAAGGTCCCAAGAACGCTCCATGAAGCTCATGACATGGCTAAAAGAATCAAGGAAACTATCTCCTTGTCCCAGGAAGGACACATATTTACCCCAGACACTCTTATTTTGGAGATATTAGTTTCCCTTGAGACCTTTACTGTTGATTTCCAAAAAGAGGGGGAACAAACCATCGACCAACAAGAGGCTAAGGGGAAGGATCTCGATGACGTTTTCCAATCCCACAAGGAAGAGCAAAGGATTACTGATTCTTCTGCCAAGAATAATGGAGACGTGGTTGAGGCGCTAGTACCTGAGGATATAGAACACGATGATGAAATATTAATGTGTCCTCATCCCTCTGATGAAGCCATCCAAAATCCCATTTTTCCTACACAAGAAGAAGAGGATGAGGTTAGTCACATTCCTTTTCAGGATTTTGATAATACCTTATTCTGTGATTTAGAGAGTGAAGGAGAAATGGAATCCTCAGGCAAGGTAGATTCCCCTTTTTGTACAGTTGAAGATGTAGGGGAAAGTCATGAGGATGAAACAATAATTCATGTTGTTTCATTTGATGAAGACACCCAAGTCCTCTAAGCTCCTACACAAGAAGAAATAAACACGGTGAGTTAACTTCCTTTCCAAAATTTTGATGATTCTTTATTTTATGATTTGGAAAGTGAAGAGGTCCTAGATGAGCCCTTGGATGCTTTAAATCCTTCATGTTAGTCGATAATATTGATGAGTTCATACATGTTGGAAGGCATAAGTGGGATGTGATTGGTTCTAATAAGGATCCCATTTACGACACTGGAGGTCATTTCCAGAAGTTGCCTTTGCAACCATCATATGAGGTTACTAATTTTGACAGTTGGCAACAAGGAAATGATATAATTACAGACACTTTGCAAACACCCAGGGATGACCTAGTCCTATATCCTCCTGATGATTTTCAGTCATACCTCGAGGATTTTGATGAGTAATCCTCTGAGCATTCGAATTTATTCTATGAATAATATTATCGACCATTGTTTTTCTCAGATCCTGATGAGAGTGAGGAAGTTTCTTGCCTAAAGGATAATACTGGTGATGATATTTTATACCTCCCTTTGATTACTTTACCTCGCTATGTCACTGAGGGTATGGTTTGGAAACATGTCCCTTATCCCAAGTATTATGTAGGACAAGGCCTCCTTTTGGATTTTGGGGGAAGGTTGGGTACCTTAAGAAGAATCTTATTATCACAATCTTCCAGCTCCCCCTTAAGGAATTGTTGGTCATCCTTTTGGTTCTTGTTAATCCCTTCCCAGGCCTCATATTGTGAAGACGTCCGAGGTAGAAAATGATCAGACTCTTTGAGTCATTATTTTGAACCTTTGACTTTTCACGATCCCTTTCTGAGATGGATTGAGCACTTTCCTAAGAGTATGACTTGGCATTACTTTTTCCCTCCCACCCTCTTCCATGAGCTAGACCTTATGATTTCCAATGATACAATACATTTTTTAACTCATGTTATTTTTGTGCTTAACTTATCACTGCTTGGGTTTATGACGAAGCACATAGGCAGGTATTGTGAGACATTGCTAGGATGGTTTCACTAGCTATTTGACTACACCTAACATTCATCCAACAGGTGCGTAGATGTAAGTAGGTAGGCATTTTTCATCCATTGTATATAACATCTGCATCTCATGCTAGAGTAGTTTTATTTCCATTTGTATATATGCTTGCTTACTCTCATTTTCTATACCATATATGAGCTAGGGGTGATATCACCACCCCAAATGATTACTAATGATTTTTTGAGATCAAGAAGGTCACAGTTCATGCCAGATATGTTGAGGTTCTCATGCACTCTACAGTGAGTACATGTCCCCGTGTTGGAGCCAGATGTTATCCCCTAGCCTAGGGATAACTAAGGAGATTATGTCTCGAGGCCCACAAGTCCTAGACATGGAGTACCGAGAGCCATATTGACTTGAGACTGGCCCTGGAGGGCCCATCTTTATTCTTTAGCGCCTCCACCTTGTCAGTAACAACAACATCCATCCCATCGGCCTTGTCATTCAACAACAGTGGGTCTTGCTCCATGAGGTAATGAGTCCGGGTATCATGGTATGTGTCACTATGATTCTCAAAACATTTGAATATGTGCATTTAATTCTTTTTAATTCTGACGTGTGCTTGGACCTTATGCCTTTGCACTTGTCCACACCTAGGGGGAATGACAGGATGCCCTAACAAGTTGGTTCCCATAGGGTTTGAGTTGCTACTGGGTGGGTTCATGAAAGGTCATCATCCATTCCCACCATACTTATCACTTTTCATATTTTTCCCTCTCATCCATCCCCTACATTGGTTTGGGCATTAGGTTTTCCAAGCTAGCAAAGGGTTGTACCTTACCTTGTGGGAAGATATTAAGTTTACTTGGGAACCCAGATCAAATAATACTCAAAGTATATCTCAAGGGTAACTCAGATATCGGTGGCTAAGGGGGAAGAAGAGTAGCTAAGTCTAAGGGGGAATAAGAGTACCCCTAGCGTTGGCTGGGAGGTATCGGTGAAGTCTTTGTGATTAGCAAGCAATAGGAAGGAAGGAGTGCCATTTGTTGAAGAACATCTTCGATTTCTTCATTGTCAATTATAATATTTTATTTGAGATTTATAATTGCATTCAGATTTTAATTGTATAATAAAAGTTTTAGAAATCTACTGTAAATTGTCTTTTAATTCTAAGTTTGATTTGAAAAGTTCCTTGTTAGTTTTGAGAGATCTAGAAAGTGAATTTTGGTAATTGTTGTCATTTAAAATTCTCAAAATGAACAATGGTTGCTAGTTGATATATGTATATGCAATGTACAATTTCTTGATTGATGCCTTAGTTTGATTATTAAATTTTAAATCTCCCTTGACCTGCTTTCACTAGTGATTGAATTTTTGCTGTGATGTTTATTTGGATTTGATTCATGATGTAAGCATTAAATTGGCAGCCTCTATATTAATCTACTATCTACTTCCCTTAGGGATTAACAATTAGCGAAATCTTTATTTCGCTTCCTGTTGAAATTAAATCAACAATTCAAAAATTTAAATGTCGTATTAAGGTCTAGAATGAGTGCCAGACTGTGTTGAGTGTCAGATTAGGGTATGGAACGAGTGCCAGACTGTGTTGTGTGCAAGACTAAGGTTTGGAATGAGTGCCAGACTGTGTTGAGTGTCAGGTTAAGGTCTGGAACGAGTGTTAGACTGTGTTGTGTGTCGGATTAAGGTCTAGAACGAGTTCCATACTGTGTTGTAAGCCAGATTAAGGTCTGGAATGAATGTCAGACTTTGTTGTGCGTCAAATTAAGGTTTGGAACAAGTGTCGGATTTTGTTGTGCGCCATATTAAGGGATGGAATAGATTTTGGAACCCTGTTGGTTGGGAGAGTTGTGTGTTAATATTATCACCTAGGTCCAGATCCTTAATTGACTGATTGATGACTCTTAATGAAATGTATTGAAGAGATTTATGTGGTTCTTGTGGTCTAAACTTATTGCTAAGGTGCTCTTCTGAAGATCATTTTTCCTTTAAACGTTGTTTGAGATAAACAAAAGTTTCTCGTCTACTTAACGATTATAACATGGAGAGATTGAATCTTCTTATAGTCCTTATAATGGATATGTAAGATGGCTTATATAGTCTTTATATATTGTTTATATATGATCTTCTTAAATTCCTTGTATAGGGATATGTAAATTAGCTTGAAATCTTTACATATTATTTGTTATGATGTGATCTCTTATAGTCTTTATAGATGGAAATGAAGTTGTTGGGAAGTCTTTATACATTACTTAACGTGTTTTGACCTTCTTTAATTCTTTTTAAATGAATATGCAAAGCACCTTGAATTCTTATTTATTTGCTTATGATGATTGGTTTCTTATAGTTTTAAAAAGATACTTAAAGTAGTATTGAAATCTTAGAATAATTCTTAAAAAGATTTTGATCTTTTATGGGGTCTTATAATTGGATTGTAAATTAGTATTGAATCTTTATCCTTTTCTTAAAGAATATTTTGATCTTCTTATAGTTCCCTATAAATGGATATATAAATTAGGATTGAATTTGTATGTTTTGGTTAAGGAAGATTTTAATCTTCTTATGGGATTTTATAAATAGGTATGTAAATTAATATTGAATTCCTTATTCATTTGTAAATAATATATATCATATTATTAAGATATATAGTTGACCTACGTAGGGGTTGTTCATTATAGAACTTTGAATCACTTGATAAATGATACTTGACATTGACAAAATACTAATGATGATGAGAAATAGATCTATGTCTGTTACATAGATTGTAATTATGCTCTTGTGGTTTTTATTAATCCTTATGTATTTTTCTCTTACTGAACTTTGCACTTAATAATGCATGAAAGATTGATTAGCAAAGTAGTTTATTTTATTTGCACCGTGAAGATTTAATGGTTAAATATGGTTGATAAATCTAGTTGAATTTTGGCTTATGATTGGATTAATGGGATTTAGATACCTCCTTGTTTCTCTTAACAGTCGCCAGTCCTGAGACCTTAAATGGTCAAAATAAATCGGATGAATCCTAGACTTGAGCGTTATTTATGTGTCTTGGAGGTCCTAAACATGCAGGATAGGTTGGACGGGTAGATTCCTTATGTTATCTTTATGAGATATGGTTTATTGAATAATAGTGATGTTTCTTTCACTTGATTGTGATGAAATTTATTGTGAAGTTATTAATATATGTTGTGATGCATGTCACTTGTCTTAAAGTTTTTTTTTTTTGTTTTTTTTAATATTTACCTCTTTGTACTCATTATTTGTTGTCGTAACAGAGGGTTCGTTACAGTCCAACAATTCTTAAAAGTTTGAGAGGTTTCTTGGGTTTAACTGGATATTATCGCAAGTTTGTTCAAAACTATGGAAAAATTGCAACCCCCCTCACTTCTCTCCTTAAAAACAATGCTTTCAGTTGGACTCCAACCGTTGATCAATCCTTCCAAGCCTTGAAAGAGGCTATGTGTATGACTCATGTTTTGGCATTGCCTAACTTCACAAAGATTTTTGTTTTGGGATGTGATTCTTTTGGGAAAGTCATTGGGGTCGTTCTCATGCAATGTGGAAGACCTTTGGCTTTCACTAGAAAACAACTCTTTGAGAGAAACTTGGGAAAATCTACCTATGAAAAGGAAATGTTGGCTATTCTACATGCGATGGATCTCTGACATCCTTACTTGTCAGGGCAATGCTTCCAAATTAAAATAGATCATCGTAGTCTCAAATATTTTTTAGAACGAAGAATTTCATTCATTGAGCAACAACAATGGTTGACCAAAATGTTCAGCTATGATTATGAGATCATTTATAAGAAGTGAAAATAAAATGTGGTTGCTGATTCTCTTTCATGGAAATATGAAAAAGACAGGTCCCTCTTTTCCCTCTCCTTCATTGTAGTAGATTGGTTAAAAGTTGTTCATCAAGAATGGTTCCAAGATCCCAAATTTTCTCACTTGATCTAACAATTAAAACAAGATCTTCATGCATCTTCGGGATACTCTAGGCACAATGAGGAGCCTTGCTATAAATGTTGCATGTATTTAATCAAATAATCTTACCTTAAATCCACTGTGCTCTGTGAACTTCATGCTTCACCAACAGTCGAGCATTCAGGTTTTCACAAAACATATGAATGGGTCAACCTTTGTTTTTCTTAAAAGGCATGAAACAAAACATCCACACTTTTGTGACTGAATATAATACTTCTCAACACACTTTTGTGACCGAATGTGATACTTGTCAAGAAGTGCAATATTACAATGAAAAAACCACCTCTCCTTTAAATATTGTGGCATTTCTTTATAAAAAATATAAAACAACAAATATGTAGATAAGTAAGGTTCCCACTTTCTACTGAAAAAGTGCCAAAATTATTGGCTATTTCTACACGAGCATGCAAAGATGCATGCCTATATAAATAGGTAGGGCCTAGTCTCTACACACACATAGAAAGTTGAATATCTATACAAATTAGCATACCCCTAAAGCAGGGAAAAGGGAACACCGAAAAAAACACAAGATATATATGTTACTAAAGATATTATAAATTTATGGTAAAAACTTAAAGTAGAATACACATGCTTAAGAGAATAGCCAATGAATAACAAAACTGCAATGTGGAAGAGTAGACACACAAGTGGAAAAGTTTTATGTAACCATCATATTTCATGAAAGAATATTTAATGAAATAAACCATATTATAAAACATGTTTCCAAATATATATAAAAAAAATATAAGATTTGTACAAATTTTAAAATCTAGATGCATGTAGAGAGATGTGTTACATATAAATTAAAGATTTTTTGTAATAAAAATAATATTATGTAGATTTCCAAATTGTATATTGTACAGAAAATTAAAAAAAAACCTTTATTGCATATTTAGAAAAAAAAATTTCCATGTAATTAATTTACATATACACCATTAAAATATTATCATTTAATCATAAAATGAATGCATAATAATAATGTGCTAGCTAATACCTTGTATCTATATCTACTCAATGTGGTCACATACTAAAAATTGAACAACACTAAATAACTAACTTATGTGTACAAAGCCAATCGTAGTCACATGTTTAAAATTGTGGCATTGAATAAGCATATACCCCTATGGCATAACAATCTCCATTGAAAGCAATTACGATGATTGTACTCCTACATCTATTATTATTAAGAAGGCTGCCTAATGATTAAGAACATGTGTTTCCTCTTAAGAGGTCACAAGTTCAAATCTAGAGGGGGGTAAGGTATGTATACCTTCGTAGACTTTACCAGTCAAATCGTTGGGCGGAGGGGGGTCCCTTGTCCCACAAAACAAGGGGGTCTCATACACCAATTTGGTGTGTTGGCTTGACCGTGACCTTAAAAATAGATTATTATTATTATTATGTATTGGAAGACATCATGGAAGCATTTCTTTTTGGATGTGGCATCTTGTTAAGGAAGAGAATGTATCTGTAAATTCTTTTGCAAAATCTAAATTCATCAATATTCAGTATGAAGGAAGGAAAGGGAATGAAGCGGTCATTGTAAATGTGAAAGATTGGCATAATTTCAAATAGTGGCTCCCATCAGAAGGTATAACATATACAATAAAAGATAGTTTGGTAATACAAATTATTCATGTTGTACCCAAGTTCCAGGCTTCCTGGTGTGTCATTGGGAATTCCAATGAATATATGAGGTAGTAGTTTATAAATGAGATCATTAGTGAAATTGTTTTTATAATTCATTTTCATCTATTTATTTTTCAAAATCACAATTAATTAGTGGAGACATGCATTCACATTGGCATGGAATTGGGTATTGATTGATAATGAAGAAGAAAATGAAAGAGTAGCCAACACTTGTTGTTGTGGATCCTTTCCAAACTAGTTCACATTGTTAGAGACATAAAAGCACTGAAACTTAAAGATCACATTATCAAATACAACCAATTAATGGGAATGGACATGCCATTTGATATGTAATAGCAATTTCTTTTCTTTGTAGAAATAATTTCTAAGTAGTTGTGCAAGTTTCTTTTCTTTGTAGAAATAATTTCTAAGTAGTTGTGCAAGTTCAATAACTATGCCTCTCCAGTTATGGTTGTCCGTTCTTATTGTTGAAATATTGCATAGAAAAAACTCACAATCAACAAATTCACTTTACATATATAACACCAACCTAGAGCCATCTTAAATTTGTATCTATGAAGCACTCAAGGATCAAATTTCTTGAAGCTTAGTTTTTTTATTATTTAATTGCATATCATGTATTAATTATTTTCCATTAAATGATAAAAAAATTACACCTCAAGAAGTTTGATCCCTCTGTATTTTTAATTAATTCAAGATGGATTTGAGCTAGTTTAATTTTCTTTTAAATGTTATCACCCTTTATGTATATTGGACTCTAGAGCACCTCACTATTCTTTATGCAACTACAGATATATACCCTTTAAATTTGATTATCAATTTAAATAAAAATAAAAAATAAAAATCATTTATTATCTTTTATAATGAATGAATCAAATAATCTACATATTATTTCAAACTGTCAAAAATAGTAGATATCCTTAACACAAATGCTTCATTATCCCAAACTTGCAAAATGGATTTGATATACACAATCATATACAAGTTGTTCCACAACCACAATTACACAATTACCAAAGTGCATACAATCCAAGAATAATAATTGTTTATTTAATGACAAGTTGTTCCACAACCACAATTACCAAAGTGCATACAATCCAAGAATAATAATTGTTTATTTAATGACTCTCCACTCAAAGAAATGGAAAGAATAAAAATGGTTAATTTAAATTTTCAAAAATATGGTTTTTAATTTTTTTTATGTAATTATTATAAGGTTTCAATTAGTTTTTCAATTATGATTTTTTACATACTAATTTTTCCATTAAAAAATATATAAAGATATGATTTTTTACATACTAATTTTTCCACTAAAAATTATACAAAAATTATGATTTTTACATACTAATTTTTCAATTAGTTTTCATTTAAAATTTATAATATTCATGTATAAATTAGTTTTCATTTAAAATTTATAATGTTCATGTATAAATTAAATCTAGTTTACAAGTGACATCAATTTAATCTATCTTACTTCCTTATAGTTTCTTGCTTTACTAAGGTGACTTATCTAATCACACCTTGGATAATGAAACACCTTCCTAATCCTGGAATTCATTGTTTACGGTACAACAATTTGTTATGCTTTTAATCTTGGCACATAAGAAATCTTTCTTTACTAAGTGTTGCACTCTTATATGATCACAGATTGGATAATGAAACACCTTCCATAACCTAGAATTCATTGTTTATTGTACAAGAACTTGTTATGCCCTTAATCTTGCCACATAAGAAGCATCCCACGATCTTGTTCACTCTACCTCGTTAAGATGGGTGGAGTTGGACATGTAAAATAATAAACATGAATAACCACCAACATTTTGAGTATGTGGGTATCTAACACATCAAGAAGCCATTGAACTACCAATGACAAAAGCTTTAGAGTGTCACAAAGAAAATAAACCAAATTTTAAATTTTGGCTGAGCTAAATCTTGGACTAACCTAAATAATCAAGCTAATCTTATAGATATTCAAAACAGTTTCTATGATGGGCCACAGTTGGAGCTTAGAGTTTCCAAGTTTATGGAAAGATGTACTTTCTTTCTTTTCCATGTGAGAGTGGAAAGAGCTGGACCATTACGCAACTAAATTCATTTACTCTGTGTATTCAATCTTGAAAGTATCCAACAAAGTCTTCCTCCCTAATACCTGGCTCCAAAAGGCTTTCCATAACTCTTCAAACTTATATCCTTTGTAAATAGGTGGATGTTGTTCCTCAACCAGGGATGCTACAAGAGAAATAAAAGCATCCTCTATAGGGGTACAAAACATAGGAATTGATATACGTGAATTGGAGGCGTTTGTTACTGCTCGATGCTCAACACTCCTAAATCTTTGATTGCTCACAACCTATTTATTTATATTCAAAACACACATCTGAAAAAGAGATTAGCATTAATACCATCAACAAGTTTAAACTGAAAGGAAAAGTGTATTCTATTGTAGCTCCCTGTCCATTAACTAAGGGTTGTACAACAACCCACTTTTCGTTTTTGAGAACTTGCAAGCCGTTGACCTCGTCTTGCATCAGAAAAGTGATGCCCTCTGGATCTGAATGGCCTGGTAAACCAAAGGTAAGATCGGGGTTTGGGCATGATGGATAGTAGTTTATAACCATCACTTGGTTGTGTCTTCCGAAAAAATTGTTTAAGTAATCTGAATCGAGCCCTGGAGCCTCGAAAATTGCAGATAGAAGCCTTAAAATCAATGCTCTTACTTCAACAAAGTACTTTCCTGCAATTTCTCTATAAAAAATTATCTACCAAACGAGTTATTTGTTATTACGGGGTTTTCTGTATGTCTAGTCTAGCGAAATGTCTACGAGATAAAAATTTGTTGATTACCTGTAGCCTGTAGGTTTTTTAAGCCAAGAGCCCATGACTTCCTCCAGAGGGTAACAAGGGTAACTCAGATAGTCCCTCCAGTGTTGGAATTTTTCTTTGCTAATATTGAATATTGTAGAAACCGTAACCAACTGCATTGGGTTCTCTGAGTAGAAGCATGCTCGTTTTTCCACAAACATTTCGAAGAATTCTTTGGCATTTCCATAGATTGCACATCATGCAGGTTTTACGGAATAATAATGATGATAATAGAAGCTTTGTGTAGGCAGTGTGGTTATGAAAGTCATAAGTAATTCTATCAATAGACACCGAGAATGGATTTTTCAATGACTGACTGTAAATTTATAGATTTACGAAGGCAAAGAGTCCATTAATATTGTTTCTCTATAGCCATTCCTGTTGAATTGGCTCGATCGACTATGGGCAGGAGTATGAAAGTGGCATGCCAAGGAGATTGAAATCAGTGTGCATGGGGCGAAGGCAGGGGCTACATCTTTTTTTATTATTAGGCATGTTCAACCCTTCCTCCATTGCACGGAATTTGAACTTCCATCGTTCCCTTTGCCTTGTGGATCATCTTTCACTATTGCCAGGTTCATATTTGTTGTGTAAAAAAATAAGCAAACCATATAATATTCCTACATGGAAATATTTAAGACAACTTCACACAAATATGAAAATGTTTGTACAAAGTAACAAAATAAGTAAGAAACCACCCACCTGTGGTTTTAGAAAAATCCCAGAGTTTTGATTGATAACATCTCAATTATCATAGCGTGAAATGATAAAACAAAAGAGACCCATTTTCCCTTTTCCATGGGAAACCTGTTCAGAAGTTGTAGATCTCAAAAATGTTGCTTCTATAGCGAGAAAACTGCAGCTTTTACTGAGGTTGTAGCATGGAGGGCATTGTGGGTGCCTGCAAGAATTTCTCTAGCCGCAAAATTTCTGCCACAAAAAAATTCTCTGGCCACAAGAAAGGGGCTGGATAAGAGAGTATGCCGCATAATTTCTCTAGCCGACTGGAAGCATCATCATCTACATTAATAGTGGAGTTCACCCAAGCAGTGCAGTGAGTCGGTGAACGGACTGAAAGGTGAATGGTGTCCGCTTGAAACGCTTTAAACCTGCCCAAAATTGAAACCTATCCCATTGATGCAATGTTGGATTGGAGAAAACCTATCACCTCCCCCTGATTCATATTCATCTGGTAGCCATACGATTCAAGTCGGTTACAATTCAAGTTGATTGGTGATAGCTAAGCATTTGATGGGCATAGACAACAATATAGACATAGACCACTGATAATTCGAACAAATCACACATGGAAAATTTAATAGGACAAATGTCAACGTCTAATAAGTAGTGGACAGACGATGAAAATTTGAGAAAAAACTCCCCTTAAAAGAACTCCTTGGCGTAATAAATAGGACATAGTTTTTAGAAGGTGAACTAATAAATTTTCTTAGATGATCTAAGAACTTGGCTATAAAATTTATAGCCATAATGATTCAATGTAACCATAATGATTCAATTTAACCCCTTTTGAGTAATCATATTAATATGAAAATAAAAATATGAATAAATATGTCATTATTGTCTAAAAGGATATATATCTAACCAATGTGTATATTGAAATGTCAATAAATATGTAATGATTGTTTTAAAAGGATATATAGCTAATCAATGTGTATATTGAAATATCAATAAATAAGTTATTATTGTTTAAAAGGATATATATTTAACAAATATGTATTTATTGATTTTGTTATATAATGTTCCGTTAATTTTTTTATTCAATCTATACTATCTTATAAAATTTGAGTTAAAGAAAATTACGAATTTTTACAATATATGAATAATTAGGTGATGCATTATATCGACTAGAAAACCGATGTGTATGTTGTGGGCAGTGAGTTTTGGAAGCATTCTGCCGCCTTTCTCCACCGCTAATGTACATACCTTCGCCCTTCCTCAAAATCTCCACCGCCAATGTACATACATTCCTCAAAATATCCACCGCCAATGTACATAAGTTTGGAAGCATTCTGCCGCCTTTCTCCACCGCCAATGTACATACCTTCGCCCTTCCTCAAAATCTCCAGTCACAGAGTTTAGCCTTCAAACATTGAAAGCGAAAAAACACGTGGGTTTTCTTCTCTAATCCCGTCACAGAGTTTAGCCTTCAAACAACAATTTGATATGTTTCAACCTTAAGCAAAAAGAAGCTAAAAAAGTAACGTCTAAGCCATTTCTTGGTAATGCTTACATTGTATCAAAACTTAAAAGTATTCAAAATATATATTAAATAAAAACTAAAAATATCCCTCCAAAAGAAATTTGATTATTTTTTACTTACCAAAGCTTCAAACTTTTTTTCCCAGAAAAAAAATAAAAATTAACGCAGATTTATATTAAGTATAAATTTTTTACAGTAACATAGAGACAATTAAACAGTCCAATAAAGATGATGACAGTAGGAAAACACCAGAAGGCTGAGATACTAGTAATAAGCTGAAAAGAAAATGCACAGTGCCGGCTGAAATAGCGAGATGACTGCTGAATGATAATCTGCTCAGAAGAAAGTTGATTTATGTTCTAAAAACCCAGTGAGAGGCTGTACTCTGAGATCTTTACCCTTCACCATCCCTTGGCAATTCAAAGATATTGATGTTGGAGCGCTGACTGTCCAGGCCACTGTCCGAGTGATAAACCGATAGTCTTCCTTCAATTTCAGTCAGAGCTCTTTTAGAGAGGGCATCATCTTCTTTATTATGCACTCTATAAATGTGGTGGACACTGAGATCTTTGATATTTTTAGCCAAATCCAAAGTTTTTTGTTTCCAGCACTCGATATTTACAGTATTGAGATTGCACTTAAGGTTTATCCAATCAATGATGACCCACGAATCATCAAGGATTTGAAGTTGGTTAATTGACCAAAAGGTTGCCAGAGTAAGAGTTGCCCACAAACCCAGCAGTTCCTCTTTTGTATTTGATCTCGCTCTGTAGTTTATGAACCATTTGGTAACTCTCGAACAATGGAATCTGAAAATGCCTCCTGCCCCACAGCAAAGACCACTGGAGTGTGCCGCTCCATCAAAGCAGGCTAAGGTGAACCCCTGCTTCAGATTAATCTCATAGACTTGTAATGGCAGGGCCTTAACAGTGGACGGCTGCCAGGAGAAAGATGACAAGATTCTACGAGTAACTGAGTGAGCAGATGGAGTACGATCATCAAAAACTGCCTTGTTTCTTTCAATCCAGAGCTGCCAACAAGCATGTGCAGCCAAATTGACAGGGGCAGACTTCTCCTTTGACCAAAGCAAAAAACAATCTAAGACAGAGGCAACTTCCCAATGAAGGTTAAGAGAAAAATGAGTGAGTATGCGCTGCCAGACAGCCCTCGAAAAATGACAGTGTATGAGGATATGGTGTATATATTCTTCGGAATGGTTGCATAATTTGCAAATACCTGGGCCTTCCTAGCCTCTCTTTTGCAACAAATCCCAGGTAAGTGCCTTTTCTTTTGCTGAGAGCCAAATAAAGATTTTTATCTTGAGTGGAATTGGCCACTTCCACAATCGTTGGAACCATCGCAGATCAACATGGTAATTCAGTTGTTGTAAGAGGGTTGGGTAGATATTTTTAACTGAAGTGGCCCTCGTAGCATCTCCCCTTGCCCAAATGATTGTATCTGGAGTATTGGAGAGAGAGATTCCTGCACTCCTAAGTGCTTGAGTGAAGGCATCTCAGTCTGAAGCATCATCACCACCGAGATTAAGTTGATCACTATTGTACCACATGTCCGACAGAGGGGTGACAATGGAAGCCATGCGCGCTTGCGCTAAACTCACAATATTGTAGGACTCTAGATGTGATCTAAGCGAGGAAGGGAGAATCGAACGATTCTCCAAGCCAAGAATCTTATCTCTCCCAAGAGAGATATCAGAACTCGAGCTGGGCCTCCATCTAAGCTAGTGCAATATAACATTTGAGGATAAGATTAGACCCTTCCAAAGGGGGGACGCCCTTTGCTGAAAATGTGATGGTTTTCTGATCCAGTCTAACAGAGACAAATTTCCCAGGTATTTGTCTATAATGACACGATGCCAGAGGATGTTATGGGTTAGCGCCCTCCAGAAAGAGTTCGCTAGGAGAGCTGTGTTAAAAATAGCTAAGTTTTTGAGTCCCCATCCCCCTGCTTGAATGGGTTTGGAGATGGTTTCCCAGCTGCAAAGGTGGAGTCGTTTAGTGTCATTCTGACCATTCCAGAGAAAATTGAAGGACAGCCTACGCAGAAGATTCAGAATCGAAGAGGGAATTTTCTCCAAAGACATCCAAAAGACAGCCATACTTTGTAGCATTGAACTGACAAGGATAAGACGTCCTCCTATGGACAACCACTTGTTGCACCAAAAGTTTATTTTCCTTTCAAATTTAGCCACCAGTCAGCGCCAGTCTTCAAAGTTTTTTTCTCCTGGATTTAAAACATATCCCAGGTAATTGAATCCTTGGCTTAATTCAATGAAAGAGAAGGGAAGAGATGATTTTAAAGAACAGAGTTTTGTTTCTGATAACCCCCAATAGTGAGCAGTAGATTTTGTATAATTGATGCAGAGCCCCGAGGCAATACAAAAAATCTGAAGCAGCTTCAGGATCACAACCCATTCCGAAGGAGTGGCCCTTGACATCAAGAGTACATCATCAACAAAAATTAGATGAAGCAAATTTATAAATTTTGAAACCTTTATACCTGAGATTTGTTGATGAGAGACATTTTTTGTTAGCAGTAGACTGAGGCCTTCCATAATCATGATGAAAAGATACGGTGATAGTGGGCAACCTTGACGGAGACCCTTCTCGCTTTTGAAGAATGAGGTCACCTCTCCATTAATTAATATAGCAAAAGTTGCGCTAGTAACACAGGACATAATCCAATCTGTTATCTTTATGCCAAAACCATCTGTGAGTAAAATCAGCCTTAAGAATCCCCAGTCGATGTTGTCAAATGTTTTTTTGAGGTCGAGCTTTAGTACCAGAGCCTTTGTGTTTTTCCTTTTGATGTTGTGGAGACCTTCATGAGCCGCTCCTATAGCGTCCTGGATTCTTCTGCCTTTAAGGAATCCCATCTGTTCAACAGAAAGACATCTTTCCAGTATTGGCTTGATTCTGTTTGAGAGGACTTTTGAAATAATTTTGTAGATAAGATTGCAGAGGGAGATAGGGCGGTAGTCATTGAATGAGACAGGGTT
>JZKD02S1490500.1:801393-823692 GCA_000966675.3 Picea glauca | reverse complement strand
ATCAATCTTAGGAACGTGGTTGGTCTTCAAACCAAAGTTGGAGTTTCTCCATTCTTGATTCACCTTCCTTGTGTCCTCATCATGAATTTCATGGGATGCATTTTCACTTTCAGGCATCTTCTCTGTTACAAAATTTATCAATACTTCCATGATCTCCCCTTTTAAACCATCCATCTTAGTATCAAACTTAGCTTCCATTGAATCCATCTTAGTATCCAACTTAGCTTCCATTGAATCCATCTTAGTATCCAACTTAGCTTCCATTGAATTCATCTTCTTTTGTAGTTCATTTATGTCCCTACGTATTTCTTCATCTTCATCAAGAGTCCAAGTAGGATTTTTTGGAGGCTTATTTGGTGTAGAAGTTCCCTTTTTTGGTGGCATGTTGGCCAAGTATCACTTTTGAACCTTGATTTTGAGGTGGTTCTACTAGACAATATTTCTTCCATTGTATCTCCCAATTTTTGGCCCTTTTAGGTATGAAGATTTATTTTATGTAGTTCTCTGATATTTCTTCTCTGCAATGCCATAGGTCTGATTAAAATTGGATGTGCCAAGTGGAATTTATGGTAACTTCCCCACAACTTGCCAATTTTTGTCCTTTCCAGGAGATCTCTCTTGTATAGCGTGCCCCGCACAAAATAATTGTTATAAAATTCTAAAACTCTCACCATGAATACTGCAGACTGTCCACGATCCAATGAAACCACTCCCACTCAATTTCGATACTCTAGGAAGAAGTTATGATTGTTTTACTTGGAACACCTTCTTGAGACTAGTCAGATACCCTATCTTACACAGGGTTTATCTACAAATTTAAGATGACCCAGAAGATGAAATTTTTACCACAGATACCTTACTAATTTTTGTAAATAGCCTCCGGATTTTAGGGTCTGAAACATTACAGAAACGTTTTTATAGTGAAAATTTCACAATGATTCAGTTCAGGATGATTCCAAACCCTATCTTGTACAGGCTGTATCTCCAAAATTATAAGGCCCCAGGCACTGAATTTTGAACCCAACGTACCTTGATTCGTCTACTAAATATCCTCCAATCCGTTCCTTCTGAAATGTTGTAGAAAAAAAGTTATAGCAAAAATTCCAAGGTGTCTCATATGTAGCAGGGAAACCCCAAGACCTTGAGCTCTGATACCATATGTTAAGAACCAAATATCAATATAGCATAGAAAAACCTCAAAAAAAGTACTCAATTCCTTGAAAAAGAGATAATTTCAGATAATAAGACTCTTCGAGGGGGAAACCTCCTTTTACCCCACTTAAATGTTCAAGTACAAGATGATTCAAAATAAAAATGTCTCCTTGGTATATATAGGAGACTAGGAGGTATAATTACAATGAATGGCCTAAAGCCGACATAAATAAAATAACATTACTAATATAATATGCCCCAATTAAGGGGTGATGAGCCAATATTAGGGCTTAACAGATACCCTCATAGTTCCTTTTTTTAAGCATATTGTTTATTTAAATTGACCACTGTTAATGACAGTCATGTTGGGTATTTGGCTCGGCTTTTAAGGTGCATGGAGAGGTACTGTTTTATAGTGGCATGGTTACATTGCCTTGGTCATTTTCCCCCTACATAAGCCTATGTCAAAGTGTTGGTTGTTGGTTGTATAGTAAATTGTCATTTCAAACATGGCATGCGAGGTTTTGGTTGTTTTGTTCTTGATTATTTTATTGCATATATGTATGGGAACAAATATCATTACAGATATTGATTGGCTCTATTATAGAAATAGTGACTTCATTGTTATCTTTGGAGACACTACTTTGAAATATAGATGTGGATTTGGGAAATATATGACAGTGATGGATGTTAATAATTACGGATTGGGAATGAGTGTTGTTGTTGACTGTTATAAAGTGCAGAATGTGCGAATAAAGGAAACATAACCTCTTATAGAATGTGTGAATTACTTCTATTTTGTAATGACCATGGGATGTTAATGGACAATGAAATTAGGCAAATACACAGGGATTTTACTCAGTCATCTGATTGTTGGTTGATGCATATTTTTCTTACTGCAAAATATGTTATGGATTGCTTGATTAATCTCATGAACAGTAAACTTCACCCCCCCCCCTTCATTATCTCACTTTCCGCTAATTACAACCCCCTCACACCCCTCACATATCCCATATTCATTTTGTTCACCCCCTATTCTGATGTTGATTACAACTAAGAGAATTTATGTGTTAAGTGGATGAAGTGGCAGTGTCTTGAGTGGATTGCAGTGAAGTTTTTTGGGTTGATTTGCAATTGGTTGTTGTTTTCATTGAGCAATGACCATTTCTTCTCCCCTTTCATTATATCATATTTTTGCTCAATACAAATCCCTCACGTATCCCAGAACACTATTTCCTCCCCCCTGCTCGTTGATTAACGTTAGAACAATTTGTATGGATTGGATTGCATGAGCTTGATACATTCTAAGCCAAATCTATTTTGTATTTTTAAGGAGTTTTCATGCATGGTTATTTAAAAGACTATTTACTAATTTTTAACATATGCAGGATGAGTTTTTTCACTCGGGGAAGCCATGGCCGAGGAAATAGAGGTATAGGCAACTGGAACCGAGGCCCAAGAAGGCCTAGGTTCTTTATACATTTTGATGTCGATTCAGAAGAGCTTGGCCAATTGTTTCATGTTGGATTCTTTAATTGGATTGGGTAGGGAATAGTCCAACTGAGGCCTGAAAGGCCTCCTTTCCAAGCCCCTCAAGCCCCTGACATCCTTGTGCCTCCTCATGTCTCTTTATAGTCTGATGTCTTGAAAAATGATGGGTGGCAAGAGATTTTTCACCCAATAGTTTCCCAACACCGTGGCTGGACAAAATTAACCTTGCTTGCTCCTCCACCTTTTAACCCCATTGTCCAAGTTTCCCCTAACCACTCGCCAGTGCAATCCTCCCACGCCAGCAAGATATTGAAGACTGAAGCCCACCAGTCATTTGATAAAGGAAAAGCTACTGCTATCCCTTCTTCACCCTCTGATGACTCTGACAAATATTTGTCCTCATAGATGCATTTGAGGGACGATTGCTCCTATGTGATCAGTGATATACATCCTAAAGGATCTGCCCAACCCAAGGCAAATTCAGGGAAATCAAGAGGTGACAGCAGTAACCAAGGGTTGCATCATAGACTGAAAAATACAGCTTTTGAATTTATGACTTTTATTATTTTATGATAGTGGACTTCATGGATTTTGGACAACATGTTTTATTTTCGATATATGAGTATTATTTTGAAATATTTTCAAATTTCATGAGCTGAAATTGCCAAAAGTAAATAGGTTTGAGGGGAGGCAAAAGGGGTGTGTTTTCTTAACTAATGGATTATGTTATTATTTAATTATAACCCTATTATGATTATTACCTCCACCCCCCGCCCCTCCTCTTAACTAAAGTTAGTTGAGTCTTGTGTTAGCTTAACTAATAAGTTGGTTCAACTACTTCAACCGATTTTAATTTGTTAAAAGCAGAAGTAAGGGGAGGAACAAGGGGGGGATAGAAGTGCAAAGCATGTTAAGGTTTGCTCTTTGAGTTTATGTTGAGATAGTTCAGTTTTCATTCATTCATATATTCATCATAGCCTAATTATCTTTTATGATAGCAAGTTCTTATTGTAGACAACAATATCCAGGGTTGAATCAAATCATTTAGACACTTGTTCTTCAGAGGTGTTGATCTATATTTGATAGTCTTTGTAGACTTGTCTGTTTGTGAATTAATTTTCATGACTGATAAAGGCTATTGTGCAGAGTCGAGTGGGCAACAATTTGTGGCAAGCTGATCCAGCTTTTAGAGTTCAGTTTTGGTTTTCTGTCAGAGGTCCTTTTGTATGTTCCGTCGGGGATTTCTAAGTTTGACTTTGGTCCAAGATTTCTGTGTGAAGTTTTGTAAAGACAATGACTCTTTGGTGAATTGGAATGAAATAAAGGATTTATTTATGTCTCATATATCTTGAATATCATCTTGGAATCTTTACTTCAGTTCTTACATTTATTTCAGCAACTGATATGTTCAGAAAAATACATAAAAGGTGAATTTGCAGCAAGCTTTTTTTGATAAAAGACTATCCTAAGCACTTGTAATTAATACTTGTGAGTTAGGATATATATTTTTGTTGGCTATAAACATAGGGTGATATTCCTGTCTACTTTACTTTAGCCAAGTAAAGTCTGAAAATGCTTGAGCAAGATTAACTCATATCTTTTCCTCAACATTTATTTTGGCGACCGCACTGGGGAGATCTTTGATATCTATCTGGTTAAATTTTATACTCGATTTTCATTGATACATCTTTCTTTTTTTTATTTGATTCTTTGACTTTTTTGCTATTCATGACTGTTCATGTTGCAAGACAACCCAATCTTGAGCCCGATCTCCAAGACCAGACCAATATTACTTTGAACCTATTTCATACTATTTTAGACACTGCTAGGACCCATGCCGAGCTTAACCATTTGTGGGCAACAATTGAAAGAGTTATTAGTGTTCAAGAACAATTGGAAGCTAGACACAGGCAACCTAGAAATCAACAGTAACCTTTTTGTTTCTTCAGTTTTGGCCTTTATTTTATGTCATTTGATTCTCATGCTTCTCGAAGAAGAAGAGGCTTGTCACTTGAAATCAATCCTATTTCTGAAATAGGAAGAAGAAAAATTGTGTTGTCTGCCCAACAAAGTTCTCTAAGGAGAACTTTATTTGATTCATCCAGCTCGTCTTTCTTTCCCTCATCTATCATCCATAAGACGACATCTAGCGGTGGCTCTGGTGGCACTGGAAGTGCTCCATCTTCCCAATATTCATCGTCATCAGTGATTGGTAGCTTGTACAACCACCATATCCTATCCAATATACTACAAACCCCACCAAGTCATTAAAAAGTATGGACTTTTTCAGTTTGAAGAAGATGCCACAACCACACCATGGCATGTGTCCTCCCCTGTTAACCTAGCACCTGCTACTCACCCACTTTCGAAGTTTAAAGAGCATCTACCTAAGTTTTCAAGAAATAACACTGTCAGTACCAATGAACACCTAGTGGCATTTTCTAATGCTTGTCATAACAAAGGGGCTAACGACAATGACACCTACATGTGCTTGTTCATCAATTCCTTGGAAGGAAAGGCTGCGAATGAATTTTTTGACCTTCCTCCTAAGATCCTGTCTACTTGGGAGGAGCTAATTTATTGGTTCTGATCCACTTATGGGAAATCCAAAAGCCCTGACGAGAAGTTAAGGGAATACAATAACATCACTTAGAAAGATGGTGAAACCATCAGGTCCTTCAACTTGCGTTTCACCAAGTTGTATAATCAAATCCCTGAACTTATCCACCCTTAGAACTAAGATGCTTTCATGCATTAATACAATGCATTTCCTTCTACCTATCATCATAGGCTTGAGGAAAAGGCCATTGATAATCTCGGTTCCTCCCTACACACTTGCTCAGAATATGAGGAACAACTTGAACAAACTGGTCTACCCCAGGGAGAATTAGTTAGACAGATGGATATGTCTATTCTCTTACAGCTGGTACAAGACATGAACAATCATATGATAGCTTTTGAGCGGAAGGGTACTGTCTCCTCTCTCACCCCTGGAGCTTCATCCTCTTCTGCACCACCTTTTAGAAATCCTTTTGAGAACAATTTTCAGCCCAAGGATATCATGCCTTGGAGTTGGTGTAACTTTTGCGAGGAACACCATGAAGAAACCACATGTGAGGTAAGGAAGAGTGCCAGAGACAAGATATTTGGTAAAAGACCAGAAGCTACTATCGTTGTCCTAGATTTTTTCGAGCCAGAAGATGTCATGGTCATCAATACTAGGAACAAAACCTATGCACCAAAAGGCAAATTTGACCCTCCTCGTAGTTCTTCTAACCGGAGTTCATCCTCAACCACTACTACGCTCCAGGTTCCCAAAATTCTTGAGAGTCAAGGAATCACCCCTCCTCCCCCCTCTTCGAAATACAATATCCTGAATCAATTGGCCAACATCAAAGAAAATGCAACCCTCCTAGACATGGTTGTCATCCTTGAACAACAGATGCATCTGAAAAAAATCATGGAAGGAAAATCTTCTGTTGTAGCCAATCTTTCCGAAGAGGTAGATGAAGATGATTCTTCTGTAAATAAAGTAGGTGTACATAATTTTAGATACCCTGTAAACCCGCCCCCCCCCCCTTTTATAATTATGTAAATATCATGGATAAAATTACCCATTGTTGCCTCATTGATGGAGGTTCGGGCCCAAGTGTGATGTCGAAGATTATTATGGAAGAGCTAGGCTTGTCTTGTACAAATGAAAATGCTAGAAGCATGCTCTCCTATAATAGTCTACAACAAACTACCATAGGCGAGATTAAGGATGTAACATTGGTTTTATGCACTCATCCTGAGATAAGGACAACCCTCAACATTCAGGTGATTGATATGCCTATAAGCAATTATTCAATTATCTTGGGGAGAGATTAGCAAGCCCTAACAGGTGGATACCTCTCTCTCTACGGGACACATTTATCCATTCCTCAGAATGGAAAGAATATCATCATCCTTAGAGAAGGAATAATTTCACCCTACATAGAGAGTGTTCTACAATCTAGCGTAAACTATATCGAAGAAGAACTAGGAGTGTATTCCATATTTGTTGAAGAGGATAATATTCCTCTGGAAAGAATTGTTTTAGAGGATGAATTATGGCATATTCACATCAATGGTTCACACTCAAATGATGATTTTTTTTCTCCCATGAATTCTTATGAGGATTATGGTTTTTTTCTTTACATTTTGATAAAGGCATTTCTATGTTCATGTTTGAAAGGATGGGCAGGCAAAGCATCGAGGATTAGGCTTAATAGGAAATTTTTTAGGAGATGAAGATTGAATTTTTAAGGAAGTTTATGGTGTTTGTGAGAGAACATTTGGACTTTTGTGGTGGGGAAAATAAAAGTATTCTTTGGACTGATCTTTTTCCTTGGGGATGACCCATCCTTTCATTCTAGGCTCTGGGTTTGTGATGATAGGTTTTCACCGTTCATTTCCCTGCTAAGGCTCAGGAGAATTTTCTACCTAGGACGACAACGAGTACTGGTCTTCCTTAGGTGGAGGCAGGGGAGGCCAGCTATGGTTTTAGTAATGGGAGTTTGATTCATTCCAGAATGGCAGATCCAATAATCTGGTCTTTGATCTGCAATTTTTAGCAAGATAAGTGGTTTTGGGGTGCTAGGCTCCTCAGTTATCCCATTTAGAAGCCGTGTGTGTATGTTAATCTTATACAATGATTTTAATCGCTATTCTTTTTATCTCCATCTCAGGTAATAAATGTATTATGTTTCTTGGTCATCTCCTTCATATCTCATGATCTACAAAAATGTGAAAAACTGAGATTTATTGCACACAATTCTGACTTAGAGGGATTCAGACTTGACTTGTCTATTGTCCATATCCATTGACTCCCATAATTTTTCAAATTTGATGCACTCAAATCTAAACTTAGAGGGATCCATGCTCGGTTTCCCATACAGTACTAATTTACAGAGATGTTGTTGTTGGTTCATTGCCGGTCAGGAGATTGCAACTTTCCTTTTTTCATGCCGAATCCTGTCCAAGGCTTGGGAAGAGTCACGTCTTGCAAACAACTCAGAGAGTTATAATCTTAATGAGTATGAAGGTGTTGCATATGTTTCCTTCCCTTCGTTTCATAAAATTGAAAGTTTCATCGTCAAAGAGAGTGATATACAAACTAACGGAAACGAAAAATATCTTTAGAAATGGATGGAAGCGAAAGAAAAAACTCACAGTTCAAGATGTGAAAGACCTGGAAAATGTCAAACAAGGCCAACACCAAAGCCTAAAAAATATTTTCACCAGAGGATGTAACAAAGATGGAAAACTCTCTCTGCATTTCTCCATATGTTTTCTTGGAAGGAAGCAACTTCATGATGTGGTGGAAAAAATGGAAAGAATATAAGATGAATGGAGCTCTCCTTTATATAAGACGATGGAAAAGTTGCAGGTTAGGTGAATGAAAAAGCTGTTTCTTCACAACTAGGTTGCTTTTTTTGTTTTCGATATGCAAGAAAGAGGGTTTTCTTCTAATTAGATTTCTTATTTTTCTTTAGAGATGCAATTTATATTTCTAGCTTCAAGGAAAAGTAGGTTGCATGTTATCTGAAGAAGAGAAGTAGGTTGTGTGTTTGTTTACATATCATAATAGTATGATGAATTTTCCAAGTGGAGAATTGGACTTTTTCATATATGTAACACATATTCCCGATGTTTGATAAATGTGGTTAACATGTTTTGTTTAGAGTAAACATAATCTGTTCCTTGGATATGCTTATAGATACAATACAAGATTCATAAAGTGATTTTTTGATGTTTGATAAATGTGGTTAACATGTTTTTTTAAGAGTAGACATAACCTGTTCATTGGATATGCTTATAGCTACAATAGAAGATTCATTTAGTGGTTTTTTGATGTTGAGAGGTGAGATAGTTGAACATTGAGAGTTGTGTTGTGTTGGTCAACACAAGAGAAGGTGAGCGTAGGAATTCTTCTCTTAGACTTTAAAGGTTGATTTTTTGATGTTGAGAAGTGAGATAGTTGAACATTGAGAGTTGTGTTGGTCAATACAAGGGAAGGTGAGTGTAGGAATTCTTCTCTTATACTTCAAAGGTTGAGAAGGTGAGTGTAGGAATTATTCTCTTACACTTTAAAGGTTGAGAAGGTGAGTGTGGATATTCCTCTCTTACACTTTAAAGGTTGAGTGTACTTATTCTTCTATTGAGTATTTTATTGGAAAGAACACTGAGAACAACTGTGTTGATTCTTCACAATATGTTTCAAATCAAGCCAAAAAAACGTTCTTTCAATTTTAAATATAATTATTAGAAAATCAGATGTAACATGTTCTAAGTGTTCTCTATGTCTATATTTAAAAACATAATGGGGGTCCATATATGAAGCTTTACATCTTAAGAATGGATATTAGAAATCTCTTAAATGTATAAACATATTTACAATATCCCAAAGGGGAAGTTCTTGTAGACAAACGACGAGTCAACTAAACACATTTATCTCACCCATTTTCCCCACCCTTGACATCATAATCCTCTCTTGCAGTAAAATCCAAATGTATTATATTTTATATTTTATATGTTACAACATCAATGATCTTTTATTTTAAGTCTTTGATATATAAAATATTAATGGCTAGAAATTTCATCAAGATAGAACACTTCCTCCTTGGATTCGTATGGTGGTTATTTTGTATGGATTGATGGCATGACCATTTTGTCTAATCATAGAGCCATTTGATTTGTCATTTCTTGGAGAGAAAAATAATTGTGCATGCATAAAATGTGTTATATCATGAATGTTTCTCATTTGAAAATTCCTACATGCTTATGGGTGACAACTCACATATGTTTCTAAGGCCCTTCAATTCACCCATGTTCATGAAGAAAAACAAAAGCATGCACCAAGCTTTACCATGTCTTGAGTTTGGATGAAATCTAGCAAGCTAGAGATGCTCTGTTTCAAGATCATTTGCATTGGCTCAATTTGAGAGACAGGCCCACTAAGGCCTTCATTAAGGTGTTCGAAATTAAAGAAGCTAGTGAAACAATAGTTGTTCTCAAGAAGTTGAATGGTTAGGTGACTCGCCAACAAATGATGAAATGGGAATTTCTAGGTCATTATTTGATGACTTTTCAATCTCATTCCTTCCAAAAAAAAGAGAGGTGGCCATGCAACATTCCTGCAATGTTGAACTAGTTAATATTATAAAGAAACCAAAGCATGCATGTGATCATGGCTTATCTGTAGATCACTTGATTACAAACTTGCATAAGATGTATGATGATAAAGTGCCTAGACTTGATGGTTTCCCATGTGATTTTTACAAGGTGACATAGATTTTTTTAAGGTCTAGATTACTTTAGGATATAAAACATCCCTTAAGAAATAATCTTTAGTGTGGGTATTAACCAATATTTCTTTAATAATCCCCGTGGTGTAGAGTAGTTTTTGAGGAAGTGCATTGTTAAGGCACTCCGTAAGTGAATTCACCAATTCAAAAATTCTGCGGACATCTCAAATCCAACCATGTTAAGAGCTGGTGTGGTCTAGGTTGAGTGCGATCCTCGAGTGATTTTGACGGATTAGATGCCCTTGGGTCATGGCATCTCAGCCATAGGCCAATCCCACAAGTCAGGGATATTTAGCTAACAAAATGTTAGCACTAAGAGTCACCCTCAGATTGCGGGAGGATAAGCCTAGTACCCATCAGAGTTTTTGGTGGATGTTGGTTTTATATGAATGGAGGTCAATGGACAAAACTCAATATATGAATGATGTTCAACACAGAACTAGACAAGAAATGGATAGGGAAGTGAGGGCCACAACTAACTTCATTCAGTGAATTGAGTTTAAGTGTGAACAGAGGGAAGACTTAGTAAGAAAGGTGGACAAGACTGCTATGGGCATCAGGCCTTCAAGCAACTTGGAGAAGAAAATCTCAGACTCAAGATCACTCTTAAGCTCAAGCTTTAGACACTAAAATATGTCCAAAAAACACAGTCACAATAGCACGATGGTCAAACCTACATCACCATGTAGCTACAACAACTCGACTGGATCCTCCATGCCTGAGCCATTCAGTGTAAGATGGGAAAAGATCACAAGGAAGCTGACTAAAACTGGTCACGATACTGCTACAATCAAACCTACATTACAATAACATAACAACCCTTGACTAGATCCTCCATGCCCGAGTGTTTTAGCACAATTTTTACAAAGAGATGAAAAGATTCTGACTTCTATTAATCTAAAAGTCTCAAATCCGATACATAACCAGAGAAAATTTCTAGCATCAAAACATTACAAAATAGGGAGCTATGCTCAACTAGTTGACCACCTTCACAAAATATCAAAAATATCTCTTTATACTCGGATTAGTCCCCGACTATCAGGAGTGTGATCCCATCACTACATTCAAAGCATTGTGTCTGAGCAGTCTTCTGTCAGACTGTGCATGTATCCCTCTGTTAGATGCGAGCTCAAATTGGTATGGGTCTGTAGGAAAATCTGACCATAGGGGTACCACCGCTGATGGTTCAGTCTCCATGGCTGGGCCCTCCATGCCGTCTAATTACTGAGTGAGTTGAGATTCCAACCACTAGTCCTTTCATTTATTAACTGAACACTCGAGATCGGGACGAGGCTTAGTGCCTAGGGGCTGCCATGCATTGCTCTTGGATCAAACACTATATGAGCATGTGATTGCGGGGCCATCAAAAGTAGTTTGAACTCACATCACTTTTGGGCTCGCAATCCACCGCCTTCTGCCACATATCACTTTTGTCAAACCATGGTTTCAATTGCGAGACTTCTCAATAATTTTATCGATTGAGAAAGTTGTGTCCCCACAATGAAGCATGACCGTTGATCTAGACGCGGTTTATGATCTGGGCACACCTACTAGATTCAGTGCTACTGCCAAGCTTAACCACCCACCAAATTTAGAATCTGCCAAATTGTGCCCTAGAGAAGGGGGTTGATACTCTTGACGTTGAACAATAACACCTCCCGGAGGATGACCTATCACTGCTATGCTGACGTGTCATGAAAGAGAAGTGGCACGTGTCACTAATAAAGAAGCGAATGATATGCCCACGACTTCCTAGACTAAGTGCCACATGTCACTACCGAACAAGTGCTAGGTGTCACAATCGATGAGTGCACCAAATGTCTATATTGATAACTGCCATGTATCATCTTAAATTGAACGACTGAGACTTAATCTAGGCCTTTGGGCTTCAGGTATTTTGGGTCTTCGGGACTTCGAGACTTCGGGCACTTCGACGCTTCGGGCACTTTGAGACTTCGGGCGCTTCGGGCCTTTGGGACTTCGGGCACTTCGGTGCTTCAAGCCTTCGAGACTTTGGGAGGCACTGCCGCTAAGATCAATGACTCCTTGCTGATTTTGAGATCAATGGTCGACAATTTCTTCAGGAGTTTAGGCTTGGGATCTTCGAAATTTTTATGCACTTCTCACTTCGAAACTCCCGAAGCTCATTTCCTCGAACGCTTGGATCGACTTCCACCTGTCCCCCTATCGGACAACTCATGCTCACTTTGGGTTTCGTGACTTCATACCTTTGACAAACAAATTTAACAATATTTCGAACCCCTGATTCTCACGAACCACCGATCTGATATTCTTAGGAATGTCTGTCGTTGAGGCTGATGTCGCCTGTTGCTTTCATTTCGAGCTCAAAATGGACAGCTCTGAATGCTATGATTTGATGTTTCTTGTGCAGGCCGCAAAGTTGGACAACCTACTGCCCTTGACAACTATATGTGATAACATTTGGCTCCAGAGGGGGTGGCATGCTCCCTACGAGCTGCCAAGATCAAGCAGTTCCAGTCGCCTTATGCATCGGGCTATGGAGTGATGCTCAAAAAACATCCCGTTGAGGATAAAAGACCGACAAGCACATTGTCCTTGAAACGAAAGAAAAATACATGGGGTCCCGGAGGAGATTATTTATGTACATTCCTATACTAATTGATTTTTACAAAGTGCTAGGTGAAATCAAACTTCCACCATAGCCATTCAAGAAACTCCCTAGCTACAAACTTGTTTACTCTATCATTGATCAAATAAAAACAATGCAACTGTGATAGCAAAATGATTATGCTTTCCAGCTCTCCTCCCAATGCTGAAGTCAGAATAAAGATGAGCGGCTCCAAGACATGAATGAAATGCAACTCCATGTACTCCCTTACAGGTTCATAGAGAAAATGACAAAACCCACTGGGCTGGTGACAGAAAACATGCTTTGTCTTACAACTTCTCACACATGGTTTAATGTCTCTGGAAAGCACGGGTGAGAAAACAACTGATGCAAGCTGAATGATCCTAGGTGATGGTTTCTCATTTTCAGGCTTTAGGAAGGATATGAGCTACACATTTGGTTCTCCCTCTTCTTCTTCATGACTATCCCAAGGATCAGAATCATAATCATCATAAACATGAAACATGGGAAATCTCTACCCTTTATCTTCTGTAGGCACAGAATGGCGGATTTCCACACAATGTTTTTCCTCAATGTATAAAGGAAAAGTCTCTGTGGTATTCTCTTGTAAATCCTCAAAATATGAAACATATGATTCCATGTGTATAGCCATAGGATCATGAATCATGTGACAGAATCCTGGCTACTTTAGAAGACCAAGATGCTCCTCCGTAAATGCCTCTCTACTTGCAAAAAAAAACCTTCCTTCTCCTTCGAAAACAACTCTCGATCATCAACAACTACAGTCTCTTTTCCTTGTTGTTGTTCCAGCTTTGATTAATAATCATTATATTCTTGCTCATAATCTGAAACATGCCGACAGTCTTCTTCCTTAGGCACATGAAATTTTTCAAGATATGCTTGCGTATGAACCCCCTTGCTAGCCCTGATGTTCTCTTTGACTTCTTCAAAATATTCAAACATGTGTCTTAACGACGAAGATTTCCTCTCTCTTAGGAGAAGGACCAGCTCTGGATGCTGAGCCATGACATAATACACCACAGAAATAGTCTCTGTGGATTTGATCTCCATAGGCATACTATGATAAACACTGTAAAACTTCCTGTTGAAGACAACCAAGGATTCCTCTTCCCCTCTCCTCAAGGCATTAAACTCAAACCAATATTGATCAAGGGACTTGTTCTCACCCCAACACTTTAAAAATGCATGGCATAGCTTGTTTCAGGAGCCAATAGAACCCGCTTCCATACATCTGAACCACACAACAACATCTCCAGATAGGGATTGTGAGAACAACCTCATGGAAACAACATCATGAACAATCTCAAACTGATTGACAAATCTCTCAAATGCCTCCAAATTCCTCTCAACTTTAATATGATACTCTCTAGAAAACCGAGGAAGATACTCAAAGGAATAACGTGGATAAGGATGAAGATCATGTGGTAGCCTTAAAGGTTTAAACAACTTATTTCTGATTTTAATTTGAAAAGCAATGGGTTGATCATGAGAATTAATGAGTTGATGGAAAGGCTCAGCGGGAATAATGGAAGGTAACGATATTTGAGAAGTCTGTGAATTATTTTCAACCGCCTCAGGGCTACAAGGGTGATCAATTTCAAGAGGAGATACAATACAAATCTCACTTTTATGAATAGGCAAAATTGAAGACATGAGATTGGTATCTACAACATAAGAAGAGGGCATGTTGTATTATTCACAGACCCAGGGAAACCATTCTCATTGCCTCTCTTCACCAAGAGAACTTTACATCACTCACAGACTTGGTCAAAGAGTTTGCTATGTTTTCAAATTTGTCTACTTTCTCCAGTAGCACCTTGTTTCTTTCCACCATGTCTCTTATGAAATAGTATTGTACATCAATGTGCTTAGTCTTAGAATGATACAATGGGTTATTTTCCAGACATATTGTTCTTTGACTATCACAACTTATCTTCATAGCTCTCTGCTCAAACCCAATTCCTAAACACAACCTTTGTAACCATATTGCTTCTTTTCTTCCATGAGTGGCCGCCATGTATTCAGCATCTTTTGTTGACAAGGACACGACCACATGTCGCTTACTCATCGAGCTGATTGCTCCACCGAACATCTTTAAAAAATATCCACTCGCTGACCTTCGACGATCCAGATCTCCAACTCATTCGCCTTCGACAAATCTATGTACATTTAATTCACCATCTCCTCTAGGTTTTCCTTGGTAGCATATAGCATAAGTCTTTTGTGCCACACAAATGCCTGAATACTCTCTTGATAGTTTTCCAGTGCTCCTTTCCTGGTATATACATGTATCTAATAAAAAATCTCACTACATGGACAATGTATGGTCGAGTGCAGACCATCACATACATTAGACTACCAACAACACTTGCATAGGGAACACATGCGATGTCCTCTATTTCCTCCTATGTCCTTGGACACTGTTAAACATTTTGATCTAGATTTATGAGTAGAACAAATGAAAACAAATTTATAATATTAACACAGATACATAGTTAATAATATCATAGATACAATAAAAATTGACTTCTATTAAATAATAAATATGTTGAAACTGTAAAATGAAAATTGGAAACAAGCTTGTTAGAATGGTGGCAACTTATCTATGAGAAGATATGTGATGACTATGCTCATTCAAAATAATATGAATACAATGAGGCTATGAAATCATTTTTACAATGAACATGAATTAAAAAATGCTAGACATCCAAAAAACCTAACCCTAGGAGATGAAGCGCCAAAAGTCATGTGGGCCCCATTGGGGTAAGTTAGTACATCAACTTTTCGGGGTCGTAAAGTTTGCATACGATCTTTGTTTAGGGCGCATGATAGGTCGTTGGAAATGTATTGACAAGGAGCTTATTTTCATATTCTCAATCATGCCTTTGACAATCATTGAGGTGACCGATCGTGACAAAACATCGTTTAGGCCCTCAAAATGGCCCCAGAAGTTTAGAACCTGAAAAACTGCTACAAATATTAAATTACTGAAAAATTGTTTTGAGACAATTGGAATAGGTGGGTGGCCATTGATATCCTTCTGGATCAAATTTAGCCTTGTTCCCATAGGAATTGACACCTTCACATGTTTGCAATCCTGCATGTTTAAACATTTCAAGATTGTTTCAATATACGTTTTTTGGTTCAACCAGAGATTTCTAGTTGTTCATTCTCTCTTGATCTCCATTCCCATAATGAAGTTTGTTGCACCAATATCCTTCATGTCGAACTTGGAGGATAGTTGTTTCTTCACATCCTTTATTGTGTTCATGTTGTTTCCAATCAACACATATCGTCGACATACAATGCTACATATATGAAACACCCACCTTCTTCTTTGGAATATATGCAGTGACCAACTTTACTTCTCATAAATCCCAAACTAAGGATGTACGTGTCAAATTTTTGGTACCACATCGTTGGTGATTGCTTTAGACCATAAAGGGATCTTTTCAATTTTCACACCAAATCTGTCTTTCCCCATACTACAAATCCTTCAGAATGTTTCATGTGGATTTTATTTTCCAAGTCCACATGTAGGAACACTATCTTTACATCCATTTGTTCTATTTCCAGATAAAATGCTACAACCAGAGACATTAGTACTCTAATGGAATTTAATTTTGCAACAGAGGAAAAAATCTCACTGAAGTCGACTCCTTTGACTTGGGAATATCCTTTCACTACCAGTCAAGCTTTGAATTTCTCAACTTGACCTGCAACGTTCGGTTTCTTCTTGAATACCCACTTACTACCAATGAGATTTATTCCATTTGGTAATTCGACTAAATACCATGTCTCATTCTTATGCAAGGATTTCATCTCTTCAACCATGGTATCCTTCCATAGTTTTCCTTTTGTTGAGTCGACTTCCTCCTCGACCAACTTGTGCTCTTCGTCAGTGGAAGTTAACAAAAATGTAGAGAGAAATTCGGGCAGACTATACCTTTCAACTATTTTTTTACTCGTTTTGATCTTCTTACAACTGGGTTTTATTGTTCCACCTCTTCATCTGATTTATTCGACTCATCTGAATCAACTTCTTCATTCCTCACTTTAAACCATGCCTTCTCTAGATTATTCTTTGTTTGAACGATCACTTCAAACTCAGACTTCCTTCTGATTTATCTGAAGACCACATCTTGATTGTACACTATTTTCCTTGATGCAAGATCCCGAATCTTATATCATTTCATTACTTCTCTGTATCCAATGAAAATACACTTGACAACCTTCTTGTCTATCTTGCTCCTATTGTCCTTGGGAATATGCACAAATGCATCACATCCAAATATTTTGAGATGTGAAATCGAAGGCTTCTTACTAGACCATACCTCATGTGGAGTCGTGTCAACTAGCATTGACGAAAGAGACATATTCACTAGATAGTTTTCATTTTCTACTTCCTTTGCCCAGAATTCTTGTGCGAGCCCAACACCACTGAGTATGCTCCTTGCATTGTCCATCAATGTTTTGTTCATTCTCTCAACAACTCCATTTTGTTGTGGGGTATATGGTGTGGTATTTTGGTGTTCTATGCCACACTTCTTGCAAAACCAATCAAATTTCTTTCCACAAAATTCACAACAGTTGTCAGTTCTCAACACCTTAATCTTCTTATCTATCTGGTTTTCTACAAGAGATTTAAAACATTTTAATTTTTTGAAAACCTATGTTTTTTTCCTCAAGAAATATAGCCATGTATTCCTATAAAAATCATCTATGAAGGATACATAATATAGGGATCCACCAAGTGAAGGCACAAAAACATGGCCAAACACATCATTATGAACTAGTTCTAGATTCTCGTGTGCTCTTGTCACTCCATATGGGAACCTCACCCAATTTTTTTTTTCTATATAACAAATGTTCACAAAAGTCGATTTCTAAATCACATTCAGGAAAGTCTTCAACCATACCTTTGTTATGCATAGCTCGAATTTATTTTTCTCCAATATGTCTCGTCCTCTTGTGTCATAACATGGTTGGGTCATTTTGTCGAGGACTTGTCGAGTCGGTTGAATTGACTTAGCCCAATTCGAGTCGAGTCAAGTCAAATCAAATTCAAGTCAACTTCAGGAATAGCGATGCTATTTCACCCAGTCGAGTCAACATTCCCTAATTACTTGTATAAGATTCCAATCCAGACTCCTTTCATTAAGTCCATCACACCTCTCACCATCTTGCATGTATCCTTCTGAAATAGAGTGTGGACTCCTAAATCATTCATCTTGTTGACATATATCAAGTTTCTTTTGAAACCCAGAATGTATAACAAACCTGGAAGGGTTCTACTCCTCCCATCCTGTAGTGTCAGTCGAACTCTTCCTCGCTCAACAATTTTGGTTGTCGAGTCATCCCCCAATAACACATCTCCTCCTTGATATCGTTCATATTCACAGAACCATTCTCTATGTGGTGTAATATGATAGGATTCTCCTGAGTCGATCAACCAAAAATCTTGGTCTGATTGTGCACTAGTCGACACCATGTACACATTCCCTCCCTTATATGGAGTTGTTTTTCTCTCAGTTGACTATTTCTCATTGGATCTTGTACTGACTCCTTTTTTCTTCAACTTACAGTCCCTTTTGTAATTCCCAACTTTACCACATTTCCAACATATTGTTATTGTCGACTGAATTGGGGATTTAGATCTACCCTTTGACTTAGAATTTCTAATGAATTTTTTTTCTTTATCTCTATCAACTAGTTGACCTCTCACCACTAATTCATATTTTGTCGATCCTTCCATGTTCTTTCTTATCAATTCTTCTAATAGTAGAGATGCAACCACATCTTCTAGAGCTAATGTGGTTGAATTTCTCCCTATAGCCACAACTAAGCTATCCCAGGAGTCTGACAAAGAACATAATAGGCTAACATATTTCTCCTCCTCAATGATTTTAATATCAACATAAGATAATTGTCTTATAATGGTATTAAATGTATTTACATGTTTAGTCATTGAAATTCCCTCACTCATCCTCATAAGATATAACTTCTTCCTAAGGAACAAATTATTTATTAGGGATTTTGACTGGTAAAATATCCACAACGTGTCCCACAGTTTCTTAGCCGAATCTTCACCTGAGACATCCAATAGTACCAAATATGCAAGACAAATTTGAATCGTACTCCTTTCCCTTCTCTCAAGTTTCTCCCATTCTTCCCTCGGCATACTTATCGGAATGGTACCTGGACATACTGCTACCCATTGTTCTCGATCTACAATGAGATCTTCAATTTTAAGCTTCCAAAGATTCAAATTCCGGCCATTGAATTTTTCGATCTCAATTATAGAGCTACTTGCCATTCTTTAAGCACAATCTGTAAATATTTCTTACTTATGACTATTACTGTACTTGGGGTTTATCTTAGATCCAAGGTTTTTAAACCAAGCTCTGATACCACATGTTAGGAAATGAGGAACACTTCCACACTAAACCAAGTAGAAGAGAGGGATAAATATTTAGTAAAGAAAGTAAATGACAAAGAAAGCATATAATACACATAGATTTTACCCTAGAAACCCAAACGGGAAAACCAACATTCCTTGAGTGTTTTTCTCTCTTATTGTCTTATTTCTTCAGAATAAAAGGTTACATTCCTAACATTGGTATACACCTAAGACACAATTTCCATCATATCTTCTTGTTTTACATAAGAACAACCCTATATCCAATTCGAATTACATCTACATGACCAACAACCTCTAAAATGAGTTCTCTAAAGATTAACTCTTACAACATTACAACACGACTTATTTATAACCTTTATAGTAGGAAAAACCCTAAATAAATGTGACAAAAAATGGTTACAGATCCTCTCAGATCGTTGGCTATAAATCTCGTGAATCTTGAGATTCTATTACAGTTGAATCTAAGTTGGTTTACCGGTCGACCTTGTTATCGCGCAATTTGTACTTGTCCTGGAAGGAAAGGCTAAAGGAAGACAAATTTGCGTAACATGAGGTTATTCTATCACTATCACCTTAATAAGATACCTCTTTCTATTTAGGGATGATATCCTAGGGGAGACGTCCTCGGTGACCTGAGGGTTTGAGAAGGAAAAGGTTAAAGTGTTAATAAAATATATCCCCTCTCACAAGTCACACTGATCAGAAAGTCCCAAAGTTTTAGTCAATGAAGCAATGATATGTTTAGACGTACCTGCCTAGAACAAAGCAACAAGAAAACAATATCTTTTACAAGTACAATTTGATGTTAGTGCTTCATAAAACATTTGACTTGTCAATAAAAGCAATAAGTTGATGCAAGATGAGACAAACATAATTTTATAACAACAATGTATACATGATGATAATTTCACAATAAATTCTTTAAAATAGCTTCACAATGACAAAAAATAATAACTGAATAATAGCATTATACTAGCACTTGTTGGAAGCTAATTAGCCAGTGTAAAAATCAACTTTTGTAATTGCTTTTAAGTGATTTTACAACTATAATAAATGGTTGTAGATTACTTTTGTAACAATAGAAATAAGGTTAGTGAATTAGTCTAATCTAGGATTAGGAAAGGTTAGTAGGTTGCTTGAGGTAAAATATTTAAGGGTTGGTTTTATAAATCAATCAAATTCAAGGTCTAAATCAATGTCTTTTAGGGCTAATGGAGTCACTTTGCAGCAAAAAACTTGAAGGAAACAAACGATAATATAAGATCCAAGGACAAAGAAGGATGGTGATTGAGGTGTTGGTAACCCAAGGCCCCAATCAACAAGCCCTAGAACAAAAACGAATACTAGGAAGTAGGTAACCCTAGGTCCTAGCGGTTTTCTTTCTTCTTTAGCTCAACATTGAAGAAAACAATGGTTTGATGAAGAAAATGATACTAGAGTGATACAATGGCAGGGCTCTAGTACAATGCTTCAAAGGTAGTGTTTCTAGCACAATCTAGTAGGTGAAAAGTTGTCAAGACAAGGACAATAACATGTGCTTGTTCTCCTAGGGTTTTAAACTAACAATTTCATAATCTTGGAAAAAATGCAATGTAAATGTACCATTACCGTTCAAAGAAAAAAAGGATTGCATAAATTCACTTACATTCACCAAGAATAATCTAGAAATTAGCCTAGTTGAAGACTTTCCACCAATAAAAATTCTAAGAAACACCAAATTTGGCCTCCTCCAAGAAGTGTTCCTAAAATTTCAGCCAATAACCCTTAAGTAGGGAAAACATTTCAAACCTCACTTGTGAGTGAATGAATGATGATAAAAATACAAGGGGAAAATCCCTTATTTATACAATCAAAATGACCTTTAATTACAAAATTAGGTCAAAAAGGCCGACATGGCCAGTTTACATGAGAAAATCAAATTGTACATAAATTTTTGAAATAAAACCCTAATCTAAGTTTTTTAGGGTGACGTCATGCCCCTCCTAGGGTGACGTTAGCCTCCTCGCTAGAACGTTAGCCCTCCAAGTGGAATTTTGGGGCTCAAAACCCCTCTGGAACTACCACACATGCCAACCAATGTCGTCCTCAAGATAGGTGCCTCAATTGGGTGACGTCAAGGGCCTTCAAGGACCAACATCATGGTGGGAGGGAAAGATCCCCTTGGGTCCAGGCATGCAAGGTTGTCTCTGGTGGAACATCCTCCTCACTCTCTGGTGCAAGCCTTTGGTATATGTCCGCCCCTGGCTGGGGTCTCAACATCCATCTAGTGGGATTTTATCCCTATGGAGGTCCGAGCTAATCATACCCCCATGTGTACTTATCCATCGAACATTGTCCTGCAACAACAAGTACACCCTCCATGGGAGCATAAGTCACAGGGATCATAGCAATGTCAATCACATCTAATAATCAAGTTATCCAAACATGTGCATGAAACCCCCCTTTCCCAGACATGGATGATTTTAAGGATGGAAATTTATTTTAAAATGTAGAAACCTTGGCAAATCTTACTAATCCTTCATATGCCAACTATAAATGTTTGGCGATAGTTTTGTAAAAGTATTCAAATTTCTAAGGATTTTATATAGTTTTTATAAAATTTTGGCTATTTTTAAGGTAAAATAATTTTATCCTATAGAATTTGGGAGAACCATTTTTAAAATAACGAATCTCGTTTTTGAAAAAACCATGGAAAATTAGCCCATGAGAAAAATTTATCCCCTAAAATCATCCATGTTCCCAGATAAGTGCTTAAATACATTATGCTATTCTACAAGCCATGTTTGTAGAGGGTTTCATGGCATCCTATTGGGCTAATTATTCTTAGATGTGCGATGTTTCTAGGTGAAGATGAATCAGGTCATGTAAGTGCATGAGATGGTATGGGGATGGTTGGGAAATGGGTGCAGTGATGATAGGGAAATGTATGGATTACCTATGGGTGTCTTTGAAGAGGGTGAGTTGCACCTTGTCATGGATGAAAATGTTTCCAAACCCATTCAATTCCTTTTTACCTTTCTTTATCTTATTTCTTTTTCTTTAAAGAGAATAGCTGGGGGAGACTACCCTGGCGTGGTGACCAATGGTGACAATGTTCCCCACAAGCATTTCATGGAGATGAGAAGGTTGGCTCATGATGAGACCCCCTTTCTCTTGGATATGCTTGATCCAGGTGGATATCGGGGGCCACCCATCTTTTCCAAATGGCTCAAAACAGTTTTCTGGCCATTTTGGCAACTTACTATTTTTAGCAGGTTTTAACTTCCGAGGCCATT